>JAKSZP010017145.1:0-232507 GCA_022478985.1 Massospora cicadina
AGGGAACACTCACCTCAATAAGCTGCATCAACTTCATCCTCACACTGAAAATACACTACTGGAACATTTCCAAATTCGCAACAAAAAGTCAATTTTTTACCATCAACTTGTCTCAGTGCAGCTCTCACTAACCCAAATTCCCACACAGGCGTCGACCTGGAGGAAGCCACACCAAGAAAACATAAATTTGCCCAAAATATCTGACTGGGTCAAACACGAGGCCACAAACCCAGAATTCAGATCACCACTAATATCAGATCCCAACGAAACCTGGGAAAATTTCAAAACCAATTTAATGTATAAAAATCATGACATCACCTCGCATAAGTACACCACTGACACAGCCACAATTAGGCGCACCTTTGGCCAAGCTGGACCACGATGATTTTAATGTACCAAAGTCCAGCTACAGCCCCAGTTGGGGAACCAATGGGCGGAAATATCAGCCCACCTAAACGCTCTTATATTTGAAAATCAGCACAGAATCAAGGCATTGAGGAAAGGAAGTTCATAAAAGAAGGCTAAACCTGCTCAAAATATTTTTTTACAATTCCACTTCTGTGGAAACCTGCCCATATGCACACAGGTCTGCAAAGTTGACAGCATCATGGCAACTGACCCAACGGAGGTCAAGGCGGAAGTACACTGCTACTACACTGAATTATATTATGACACCTCAACAGACCCCCCAAAAGATCAAAAAATTTATACAAACCGCCAGAATACAAAGCACATCGCTAGACTACAACCTCTTAAACGTAATAACAAAGAAGGAGCTCTGGGACACAGTTTGCGATGCACCTCATAGAAAATGACCATGACCTGATGGGATACCCTAGTAATTTTAAAAAAATACTTCAAACAAATCTCCCTCTCCTCTTGGCATCAATGAACCAGTGCCTGCTAGAGACATGTCTCCTACCTGGTGGCCAGGACTCTTATGTCATAACCCTGTACAAGAAGGGTGACAAATTGGACCTGTCCAACAAGCGCCCAATTGCACTCTCTAACACAGATACAAAGCTACTTAAAAAATCAAAGCATCCAGATTAGGCACAATAGCCTCCAATATCCTGTCACCCAATCAATTTAGGCTCATAACAGGGCGTTCAATCTAGACCAATATACATCCAGCTACCAACTTATGCCAATACAAAGCATCTGGAGCCCTGGTATTCCTAGACCAGGAGAAGGCATACGACCGCGTTAACTGGCTATACCTGAAGGAATGCCTGAGCGCCTTAAAACTCCCACCCAGAATCATAAACTGGGCGATGCTCCTTACAGAAAAAGCATCCATGGCTGTATGCGGCCCTGGATTTATAAACAGCAATATCACACCATGCAGAGGGCTCAAACAAAGAGACCCCCTCAGCCCGCTACTGTACAACTTCAGCTTAGATGAACTCCTTTGCGCTGCTGACTTACGCCTCATGGGCATAACCGCACAAGGCCAATCACCAGTTAAGATACTAGCCTTTGCGGACGACTGTGTGACAGGGATAGCTAACAACAATGATGAACGCCAACTAGAACGCATACTAGAGGAATATTCCATTATGAGCAACGCATAGATCAACAAAAGGAAAACGAAAATACTCCTTCTGGGCAAGTATACCAACAACTGGGCAACAACGCTCAAACCTCACAGCCCCCCACAAAGGAACAACCCACTCATCCCATCCTTTTCATCACCTTCTTTAACCAACCCTGTCCGCCACCTTGGGGTATGGCTGAGGACAGGAGGATACGCCAACGAGACAATTGAAAACAACCTACTACAGCAGATGACCAACCGAGTAGCCTCCCTTAAGCAAAGATCTCCAGAACTAACAGGGAGAGTGAAAGGTTGCCAACTCACTCATCCTACCAATGCTGTGGTTCCCCGCACACACAATATCCCTTTCACCTTCATTCATGTCTCAATCCTCGCACTCATCCAGGGCTGGCTGTGGCATGGGACCCAGCCACCTGTACGAGTGGAAACACTCTTTGGCCCATGATCCAGTGGAGGCATGGCCTAATGGACTTTGAGGCCCACTACAACCGTATACTGGGCACCTGGATAAAAGAAGCCCTTATCCCAGACCTCCTGCAAAAAACACTGTTCCAGAACAGCGAGGGCCAACTTTGTACAGGTGCTAAAACTATCTAAGCCACACAACCCGTGCAGTCTGCTCACATACCTCAAAAACCATCCCACCACAGTGGGCCCTCATGGAACTCCCCCACACTTTAAACACCTCCTCCACACCATTTGACACATGGTGTGGACCGTCACTCTCACAGGCACTAGTCAGGGAAGGGGTAGGTTCAGAGCCCACTTTACGCTAAAGAACCCAGAGGACAACCCCCAGAGGGACACACATGATGGGACACCAGACATAGAAAGAATAGACTACCTGGATGCTCTAGACATCCCATACAACCTCACACAGCAGAAGGCAATATGGAGGCTGACACACCATCCGCTCCTCCAGCTAAGGATAGGAGCTAACACCTGGCGCTGCCTTAAAAGAACCTACAGAACTGCAGATCAATCCAACTCTCTTCATGCGGAGTGCGCAGTGTGTGGAGGGGATGGCACCCTACACCACCGCCTTGAAGCATACCCCCCATCAAGAGCCATATGGCGGGAAGTTGCGCGCCTTCTTAAGATCCAAAATAAACAGGAATTTTCTATCTCCAGGAGCCTCCCCGCGCTCCAGATTGAATCCCCAATACCACCTACCCTCCGCTCCCTAATAGCAACCATCACAATGTGGACAATCCACACCATTGTTTTGGATGCATTCAGGGGTACCGTACCAACCATCCATGGGATAATCAGTAGATTTCACGTTCACTTACTGGAACACTTCCAAGCCTGACTTTATGGATACATGAAGCCAAGGTAGCAAAGGCTCGTAGAGTCATAGTTTCCATTATGGTTAGACACATGGACCCCTTCCTACACACCTGCTCCATAACAGGTGAAACCCCTCGGAGTAGCGTAATCCATACCCCCCACACCTGGCGGTACCAGCTGGCAACAGGGGTAGCTCGTCTACTCTGGGGTACCTAATTCAGTCCCACTTCGCCTTCCCCTTTCCCTATGTTTTTGGTATTGCTTGTCCCCTGGTCGGCTTGCCTTGGTTAAATAAAAAATATACAAAAAGGCTGAATACTGGCCATCTTGGACACTGGCTTCCCAGTTAACGTAATCTCCTATAAGATTATCAAGAAGATAAGGATAGCACCTGACTAAGAGTATGCGCAAGAATTTGGAAGCGCAGGTCCCAACAATACTCGTGCTATTGGGGCATATTATTCCCTTCCCATTAAAATTGAGAAGCTTCATCCTATCAGCCCCTGCTGTGGCTTTGGACAATAACTCATATGATATGCTCATCGCACTCAGTTTATGATTGAGCATGAAGGAATAATTTGAAGCAAGGTTTCCTATCGTTGCTCAACTATGATTCCCTTTAGTTCTATCAAATAAAGAAACCAGAAAGCACGAATACTCTTGCCTGGTCAAATACCCCCTTTTCACTATTACTTTAGTTTATTCTACCTCCAGGCGCAATACTAAGAAATTGTCTGACATAGTGGATGTGTGGGATGACATACCTTTCTGTGCTGCAGATGAGGTACTAATTAAGCCTGGTGAACGACGCGTGGTTGACACTAAAATCACGCTCCAAATCCCACACCACTGCTTTTTACATATTACAAATCTAGAAGGCGTTAGCCATTTGATCCTAGGGTATTGCCTGGGATACTAGACCCAGCCTACCAGAGACCTATTTCCCTTCTGCTGGGAAACCTCACCGGAAAAGGATATGATCATATGAAAATACCAGGAGATTGGAAGAGGATTTTTGCTTCCAGTGGAGGATATTTAACTTGACCACACCATTGGCTCTATGGCGGATTTGGGTTTGCATACAGATAAACTTATGTGTACTGTATTTAATGTTCAAATTTTGGATGAGTTAACCCCAATTGAATTGGAAAAATTCATACTTTATTAGACGAACATAGAGACATATTTTATAAATCAGACAATGACTATGGTCACATGAAAGGCTGGTGCCACTCCATCGATGTGGGTGATGCCCTCCCTATTTGGTCAAAACTTACCTTAAGTCAAAGGTAGAAGAAGAGCAGATGAGGATGGAGCTCCTGAAGTTGCTAGATGCAGGGATATTAGTTCCTTCACAAAGCCATTGGTCTTCTTCTCTATTGCTTATTATAAATAAAATAAAGGTTATCAGGTAGTTATGCACTACTTAAAGTTGAATAACTTCACAAAAAAGGATAGCTATCCTATCCCTCGCATTAACAATACCCTGGCCCAACTTTCTGATCTAATTTATTTTCCGCCATGGATTTAGGTAGCGGCAATTGGCAAATGGACCTTTACCCCTAAGATTAGGAGAAAAGTGCACTCATTTGTAGTAAGGGTCTCTTCCAACCAACTCAATTACCTCAAGGATTGTGTAATGCATCTGCATGTTTTCAGCATGCAATATATTACATATTTCAGGACCTGAAGTTAACTTGTCATTGTATATCATGATGATATTACATTGTTATCACAAACCTTCAATGAACATCTTGATCACCTGAAAGAGGTGTTTAAATAAATACACAAATCAAATATTAAGCTGAAGCCTTTAAAATGTACCTTCTTACAAAAAAAATTGGACTTCCTTGGACACTCCATTTCTCAAGAAGGAATCCAACACATGCAAGATAAGATTGAAGAGGTTTGGAAATGCCTCCCCTAAGAATCTACGGGATATTTAGGTATATCTAGGGTTGATGGGGTATTACCATCATTTTTTTCCCCAAATTTTCCCAGCTCAGCAAACCACTCGTTTGCTTATTAACTAAGAGCACCCCTTTCTATTGGGGTGCTGAACAGAAGGCCACTTTTGAGACGTTAAAACAACTGCTACAACAACGTCCTATACTGAGACACCCAGATTACAAGAAACCTTTTATACTGTTCACCGACGCTTCAGACTATGCAGTTGGGGCCATCTTAGCCCAATTAGATGAAAATGGTGTAGATCATCCAGTATCCTATTTCAGTAAGATTCTGTCAAAAGTTGAACGCAATTATAGTGTAACTGAGAAGGAGTGTCTTGCCGTTCTGTTAGTTTTGAAGCACTACTGCCCTTTTTTATATGGGACCATCTTCACTGTGGTTATGGACCACGCTTCCTTAAAATGGTTACAAACCATGAAGGACCCTACCAGCCGGTTAGCTCGTTGGGCTCTAAAGCTCCAGCATTATAATATGAAGATTGAACACCGTGGTGGGACCCATCACTTAAATGTTGATAGGTTGATAAGGCTGCCAGTCCTTAATTTAGATAACAGTGAGGCGGAAAAGGTTACATGAGCTCTTAATGACCCCCAATGAATGGGAGGATGGGGATGAGCCCGTCCAGAAGTTGTTATCCTGGCACTACCACAACACAAAAATGAAGGTTGGTAAGTTGTATAAACAAGTGGGGAAAAGTGGCTGCCTTACCTTCGTCCCTTGGAAGATGTACCTGTTATTCTGGAAGCTCACTCTACCCTAGGTCAAGGAGTGGCAAAGAAAGCTTATGAGTGAATTAAGGATAAATACTATTGGGACGGAATTATGGAAATTATTGTTGAAGTCTTGGATGCCTGCCTCACATGTAAGAAGCAATCCAGTTTCAAGACTAGGTACCATTATCAACCAACTACGCCTAGACAACCGTTCCACACCATCAGTCTGTATGTAGTAGGTCATCTCCCTCAGACTACTGGAGGAAACAGATTTATCCTCATAGCCATTGACAACTTCACTAAGTGAATTAAAGCCATGGCTCTCCCTGCTCAAACGGCCAAGGCCAGAGCCATCCTTTTTACATCAAACTTTTTCTCTCGACATGGCTGTACCCAAGTACTACACTGTGACAATGGGAAGGACTTCACTTTAGAGTAGTAAAAATCCTTACCACCTCTATGGGAGCACTACATCTTTCTTGGCTCCATATGATACCTCTACCAATGGAACTGTGGAGAGAGCAAATGGTATCCTGTTATCCATCATATGAAAATTGGCTTCTTCTGATCCTTTTCACCGGGATCAATACTTACCAAGTGCCCTTATGGCCTACCAGATTATTTATCACCCGGTATTGAAAATGTCCCCATTCCATGTCTTGTTTGGGCGAGGACCAGGAATACCTGCTCTCTTAGTTAAGGATGTATTCTCCTCTAGAGTTGAGGAGCCTGAGAAAGTTATGAGATGATTGGATTAATGAATCATTCAAATTAAATAAGAGGTTATAACTAACTTAGCAAAAATGGTGACTAAAGAAGGACAGGCAGCCAATGAGCTCAGAACACCCCTACCTACATTCCAAGTATCTGACATGGTATTATGCTACCATAACTGCATCAATCCTAATAGCGGTAAGCTTGGATCAATCTTGGAAGTCCCTTCACCATCACCTACAAAAGAGGCAATAAATCCTCAATAAAATCATTAGCTACAGGAATCACCATTAACTGAGTACATGGCCACTTCCTTTGGCTGTATTCTTCCCCCAACATCCTGAGGGAGGTGATGTCAGACATTTTCCCTTTCATCTGCAGAGGAAGAATGTCTTGGGTCAAAATCAGCCAAAATCAGGGGAATGTTAGCTATTTAAAATTTTGTGGTGAACCCAAATGCAAATCAAATAAGTATAATGATGATTTCAAGGATAACGGCCAAAAGACCCTGGCTGATTCTTGGTGGAACCCCATTAATTGGGGTAACACCATTTTAAAACCTACATGGGCAGTAAACATAAAATCAAGTGGTCAGATTACTTTAACCATACAATGGACCGTGGGGAGATCATTGGAAGGTATGCCCATATCACCATTAGGTCCTTCAAGCACCTACGTGGAGACCACCCCCTTTTATAGGCGTGGTGGGGGTCCCCCAAGGTGAAAACATTTTATAAAGTGGTGATTGGTTGAAATACATTAAAACATCACTGCATGGGTACAATCTGCACAAAACCCCAAATATCATTTTGCCAAAAAGTAACTCACTTTTCCCAAGATCTGATAGGAGCGCATACCATATTACCTAATTTAGAAGCATCTAAGCTATTGTGAACCTATCCTTGAATTCCCCTTGACCCTCAAAAGAGCTTAAATACTGATTGGTCAAATATCAAAAAGAATAGCTTTTCTTTTTACCCTGCACTCCTAATAAAAATATAAAAAGCTACATCATATAGTAGCGCTTATTATTCATTTTATTTAAACCTTTGTGGGATCCAGCGCCATGGAACCAGAAAGCACAAGAAAGCTGGATTACTACTGTTGGGCTTAAGAGCTATGGAGAACTTCACTCCTTCAAAATGCAATGCTTTACACTTATGCTGGACCTAAACATGAGCAAAGAAATTGCAGTGTTCACCTCAACCATGGTCATCACAGAAGATAATACCCAAGTCCTCACACTGCAGTTGTGAATATTGAGGGCAGGAATCCCACCCATTCTGCATCACGGTGGATAGTGCGTCTCCTATCTGCACCTTTTGTCGCACTTTTGGCCATAAGGCTCACACATGCCCTTCCAGAGGGGGAATAATGCAAACCAAAATCCACCCCTGATGCAATGGGATGCGTAGACTCCCATTTTGAACCTGTAATTGACACCTATTGCCTTCCCTTGGGGCGCACAGGGGTGTTATAACAGGTTAGACCTATGTACCCAAAGGAGCACAAGAAGGCCAAACAGGCCCATAAAACAGCGGCCAAGGCAGTGGCTATGGCTGCATCTGTGATCCCAACTGCCCTGACCCAGGATGACATTGATTCATTTGCAGCTGAGGCAGCTTAAGAATCAGCTCATAATTAGATTGAGCCAACCAACCTACGAACCAGATGGGTGAGTCAGAATTCCCCAAGCAAAAATACCAAGCACTGATCAAAACCAATCCTGCCACCCACTTTCCTCCTGAGTTTTCGTCAACCTTTGATGATGCACTGCAGGAGCACACCAATTTGAAATGTCAATCCAATTCACAAATTGATGAAAAAATCTGTTAATAAACCCACATTGATAGAACTACCTAAGGACAGTTACCCCATAGCACAATGCACGCATGGTGCCAAAGAGAAACGTGCTGAAAAAGTCCAGCAGAAGGGCAAGGGGGCCTCTTCCCCTAGCACCTAAGGTGCGATGGGGGCGGAGCCTTCACAATAAGGATGTTAAATATCGCTGGACTCAAGGCCTCACCATCTTGGGCTAGGAAACTGAGTTTTTTTTTTGAAAATTACTGTGGGAATCCAGCTGATTTGTGCTCGCTTGGTGCTTGACGCCTTCTGGATTCCACAAAGATATTATAAAAATTTAAACAAATGAATAAAGTGCTAATAAAATGGGGTTTTATGATTTTTATTAGTTGCGCGATAAGGGGAAAATGATGATCCTCAACCTCAGACTATCTAGTATTTTAAGTAATTTTGAAAGTTGAGGGGGAATTTGGGAATATGTTCATAATAGCATGCACAAGTCTGAATTTTGGAAATATGCAGAAATAACGTAGCATGGTTCAGGAACTCACTTCAGGGAAGTGTAACAAAGGAAGAGGAATTCTGATTGGCCCAAATGTACCCATGAGGTAGAGTTTTTTTTAAATTCAAGCCAATCACCATCTAAGAAATTTATTGCACCTTGGGGACCCCCGCAAAGCCTATAAAAGGGGGGTCCCCACGCAGGTGCATTGGAGGACTTCTTTGGGCTCAGGGGAGTGCCTTCCAATAATTCCCTGAGGTCTGTGGTGAGGTCAGAGTAATCTGACCAGCCAATTTTAGTACTAGTTCCCATACAGGTTTTGAACTGGTGTTTCCCCTGATTAATGGGGTTCCACTGAGAATTGGCCAGGGATTTTTAGCCAATTTCATCGATTTTGGCAGCTATACTATTATTTTTTAGTACTAGATGGTCCCGCAGCTATACTATTATTAACTGAACTATTAACAACATTAGAATATCACAAATGGCCAACATTTCCCTTTTTTGGAGGAACTCGACCTACAGCATTCTTATGTTTAGTCTGAAAAGGTAAATGTCCAACAAATACTTTTTCTCTGGACAACCTGGCCATTCAGAAAACCCATCATCTACACGGTGCTAAGGAAACATGGGCAACCATTATCCTCCCCTCCCTTTCCTTTTGGTCACTGCTCTGTGGGGTGCTTATACATGTGACCCATAATTTAAATTTATTTCCAAAAATTAATACCTTGGGTAAATGATTGTTTTATCCTTTTCATGGGATGATAAAGTGCATGCTATCTTTAATATTTATGTCCAGACCTGTGCATGGGCTCGCCGTGAATTCCTCTCAGCTGTTACTTCCCTTCCACTTCCTCCTGATCTGTTTGCGGTGGGCGCCCTGAACTGCTGGGCCACCCGGCCACCAACTGCTGGCCTTCAACGCCTACCCCTTGCAGGGGCACATCACATTATGCATTATAAAAGCCACTTTGGGGCTGTTTGATACCCTCCCTAAACATGCACCGCTGCTCCCCAACATGTCCCACCCCATGTTCACAATGATCAGCTGAGGTCTATGTCCCACATTGATCTTATTCTTGCCTCTTTGAACTTTTGGTCTCAGGTTGCACACTTTAAAATAACAAAAATAAATTTCTCTGACCACAGGTTGGTGTCAATTTTTTTCTCTTTGGTGAACCCAGCGGCACAGGTGCAAAAGTAGTGCAAACTTTGTCTAGCTAAGATCACGTCGACCAGGTTTTCCTAATAGGTAGGCGCCAAAACTTCAGCACCAGAGTTTGCCACACCGTTCTATGCGGGCCCACTTACTACCTGGTCAACCTTTAAAGCGAACCCCATCCATCAGGCATGCCACCTCTCATCATGTCACTCTTGGGATGCATTGGAGGTCATTAAGCGCACACTTGCAGAAGTGGACCACCTGGAGTCTAATGTCCCTGCTGCAGGGTATAGCCCTGCTTGGGGTCATAAAAGGCAGAAGTGTCTTCTCATCTCAATACACTGGTAAGACAACACAAACATTGCGTTTGTGTTCAGTTTGCGGAAGATATCAGGGTGGGTGGCATGTGTTCCGCCTATTTATTTCCAAAAATTCTTCACACCATGACAGAGCTTGGCCTTCACACAGGTGAGGAGGCTGGACCACTCCATTACCAAAACTCCATTCAAAGAGGCAATTGAAGTTTGAAATTTATTAATCAAAATTGTATCGCTCCAATCCAGTCAAATTGGCCAAGTTAAAAAATTTCACAATAGTGCACATACCCACACCATTTCCCGTTACCTTGAGTTGATAAATTTAAATTTAAATTAAAATTTATTGCGGGGAAGGCTGACCATGGGACGGACACTTCTGAATATGACTCAGGACAAACAAACTTAGTACCAGGGGTGCACCCCAGAGAAGCGATGCTATCTCTTGTTGCCAGCGGGAATGCCACTTATGGGGAGGGGGAGGAAACGTGTGAAGGGCCGTAGCCACTATTGAGCACATGTGGAGGAAGGGGTCTGATTTGATGAACCAGACTGGGTACCAGGAGGGGACCAGCTGTAGGCGACGCGGTGGGAGGTATCCAAACATCCATTCTTGAAAGTGGTCCACCAAATGAGACCAGAGTCTGTGGACAGTTTCTGGGAGGGTGGGGGTGGAGCCTGCGATGGCATCTAAGACGATCGTGTGGATGGTCCACATGGCGATTGCAACCACCAGAGCACGGAGGGAGGGTGGAAGGGAGGAGGCCATTGATAGAGCAAACATATCTCTTGACAGACAGAAGGGATGCGTTTGATCCTGGCCCAGCAGACGTTGAACTTCACGCCATATCACTTTAGAGGTGGGGAACTTCTCCAGGTGGTGGAACAGCGTTCCATACTGGCCACACACGACACAGGATGAGTGTAAAGCGTTAGAGCGCTCAGCTGTACGATACACCCGCCTCAGGCAGCTCCACACATGAGAGCGGACTTGAGGCTGCAACAGAGGGTGATGTACATATTTCCATATTGTTTTTTTGGTCTCAATGGAATAAGGGATGTCAATCATGTCCATGTAGTCCACCCTGGATATGACATGGGGCCGAATGAGGATCACGCCATCATGGATGGGTAGCCCATGTACCTCTTGTGTGAACTGAGGAGAGGGGCGGCCTATTCAGGTTGTATGTCTGCTAATACGAATTCTCCACTCTGCGCTTCGCATGGAGAGTAGGATTTGTTTGTAGTAGGTTTTAGTCCCGTGAGGACCTGTGGCCGATGTGTGTGATGCGAGGTATTTCATCAGGGAGTGGGGGTTTGATGGATTGTTGAGGCCCAAAGCTTGGGAGAAGTTGGAGTGGGCTGCGCGGGACCGGTGTTGGGATGGGAGTGTGGGAGCGGTGACAGCCGCGATCCAGGTGCCCAGGATCTTGGCAGCATGGGCTTTGAAGTCAAGCAGGCCCATGCCACCTTAATGATGAGGGCCAAACATGACCTCTAGCCGTACTGGTGGAGGGCGGCCTGACCAAAGCCATCCTTGCAGCAAGGCTTAAAGGGATTTGAAGAAGCTTGAGGAGAAGGGGATGGCGTGGGCTCCAAACTAGACTTTGGATAGGAGCATAGAGTTGGCTAGAACAACCCTGCCAGTAAGGGTAGTAGGGTGGGCTCTGAGAGAGGCGATTCGCTTCGTCACGTTGTCCAGTATATGGCACTCCATTACTACTGACACATATCCGCCTGCCTCCATCCACACGCCCAGATGGCGCACCAGTCCTATGGTAGGACGTGGCACGAAGGGGAGCACCAGTGGAGCGGTGTGTGTTGAGTTAGTAAGGCGTGGATGTGGGCGAGCAGATGGGCTGGGTTGGGAACTGATTGCTAGGACCAAGCAGTTCTGAAACCGACCAAGGAGGATGATTTCAGTTTTGGAGGCGTTCAGTGCCGCGTTGCTTACCTGGGAATATTCCTGGATGAGGGCTTCAAGCGCGTGTGCATCTTTATTATTAGACACCCCCACCACGCAATCATCTGCAAATGCCATCATCTTGACTTAGGTTTGGCCTGGCACATGGACCCCAGTGAGTTGGGCATTCACATTTCGCAGTAGTGGGTCAAGGCTTAAGTTGTATAAGAGTGGGCTGAGGGGGTCCCCTTGTCGCAAGCCCCTTTGAGGGCGGACTACTTCCGTTAGGAAGCCTGAGCCACGCACTGCCATTGTTGCAGATTCTGTGAGCAGCATCACCCAGTTGATGAAGCGGGGGGGTAGGCGGAATTGATGGAGGCAGGCCCTTAGGTACTCCCAGTTTACTATATCATAGGCCTTTTGTTGGTCCAAGAATACCAGTGCCCCAGAGGCTGTGGACTGACATGCATTAGCCACGGAGTGCACGTTATCCCAAATTGACCTTCTGGGGATGAAACCAAATTGCTCTGGGGAGATGGTGGCAGATGCTACAGTCCCTAATCGGTTAGCCATAATTTTTGTTAAAATTTTGGTGTCTGTGTTTGTTAGAGAAATGGGGTGCCATTTGGCTAAGTCAAGCTTATCCCCTTTCTTGAAGAGTATGACAGTAAAGGCCTCATGTCCTCCTGGTAGGAGGCGCGTTTCCAACAGGCTTTGGTTAAGTGAGGCGAGCAGCAATGGGGATATATATTTGAATTTTTTGTAGAAATCATATGGAATGCCATCTGGGCCTGGGCATTTTTGGTTTGGCGCACCATGAATGGCTGTTTATAATTCATTTGGAGTAATTAAATTCATTATTTCTGGGTATCAGAAAATGGTGCGGATATGGGCTTGGTCGAGAAATTCTGCCACTTCAGCCAGCTGAATTGGTTTGGCTTGGTATAACTCGGAGTAATATTTTTGCGCTTTGATTGCCACTTCAGCCAATGTGTCCGCAATGGAATTATCTGATCTTTGCACCTGTGTGCAGGCCACGCTCTGGCATGGTGAAAAATCTTTTTTAAAGAAAAATGTGGCGCACTTGTCGCCTTTTGTGATGCGTGTGGCCCTGTATTGAACACAAACCCGATGTTTGTGTTGCCTTTCGAGTGCATTGAGGTGGGCAGCTGCCTCCGCCCACTTCCAGCCCCATGCAGGGGTGTATCCTATAGCTGGAATGATGGACTTCAAGTGTGCCAATTCCATCAGAGTGCGCGAGATAACTGCTGATGTGGCTCGTGAGCATCTGGAGGAGAGATGGCGAGAGTGGCGGATGGTGTCCTCTTTGAAAGTTGCCCATGTGGAAATGGGGTCCGCGCAAAATGGTGCAACAAACAATTTTGCTGAAGTTGCCTCTTCCACCCACATGGAAAATCCTGGCGACGCGAGCTCAGGGGGGCAGATTTTGCACCAATGTGGGGCCTTAGCAACTGTATCAGGTAGGTGGTAGGTTATCGAGACCAGTTGGTGGTTGGAGAATTCCATTTTCGTTGTTTTGAAGTGGGAGATGTGGGGCTGGAATTTCGCCAGCATTAGAATAAGGTTGATGCGGGTCATGGACCTTAATTAGCTGTTGTAACGTGGGGACGCGTCATGTTTTTGAGCAGTGGGGCATGTTGTGGCAGTGCATCCATTAACCCAAGGGTGGCCTTTAGAACGCGTAGTTCTATGTGACCCTGTGGGGTGTGGGGTGAGGGAGGCCACTGGTCCGTTGGTGAGGTTAGCCAACAGTTCATGTCACTGACTAGGAAAGAATCAGGGGGTAGCGGGAGGGATTTGACCAATGAGAAAAATTCCTGACGCTTGTGTGCACCATTTGGGGCATAGATGTTGACAATTGCATGTGCTAGTTGGCCCACAAGAAGGTGACGACGAGCACTCGGCCATTTAGGAATGTTTCTGAGGATGTGAATTTGAAAAAATTATTTTTCTGAATTAGCACCCCACAGTGCTTTGACCAAAAGGATAGGGATGGGAGGAGCCTTGTTTTCCAAGCTTCCTCAGAACCTCGTGGACAGTGGGACTCCTGGATAGCCAGGATATCCACAAGTAAATTGTGTTGTAAAAAACTCAGTTTCCTAGCCTGGGATGGGGAGGCCTTGAGTCCGGCGATATTCAATGTCCCTAGAGTGAAGGTTTCCCCTTTGCACCTTAGGTGCAAGGGGGTGGGCCTGGGGGCCCACCAACCTCTTCTAGGTCCCCACGGGCTTTCACAGCAGCACAGGTGTTAGCAGCAATGCTATCAGAGTTTTTGTTGATTTTTGTGGAAAGAGTCACTTTGGCTTTGGCCTTCGCTTTTTGTTTTCCCAACGTCGGACGAATTTTTTTGCAGTGCGGATGAGTTTGGTGCACCATTGAGCGGGTCAAAAAATTTTTTTTCAGTTGGGATAGGTCCCAAGTCAGTTTTGACTGGAGCTTGGGTGCAACGATTGGGTGAGATCAAATCTCCTATTGGATCCTCGGATTGAGTGGCCGCTTGGCATGGGCTTCCCAATCTGATTGGATGATGGATTCCCTAGTTGCTTCCGCTGCAAAGGTCTCCATGTCCTCCTGGCGTTGTGAGTGTGGGATAGCGGTGGTGGCCTTGGCCACTTCCTTGGCTGCAGCCCTATGGGCCTGCTTGGCCTTCTTCCACTCCTGCGGGGAGATAGGCTTTACCAATAGGTAGCAGCCTTGTGCTCCCCACGGGAAAGCATCCTTGGTGCTTGCAGTTGGTTCGTAGTGCGCCTCTCCATTGTCCATGGCCACTGAGGGGTGCTCTTGGAATGTGACGCCCTCCTTGATGGGGCACGCATGCGCCTTATGGCCAAACGCATCACAGTGGGTGCAAATGGGGGGCGCGCTGTCCACGGTCACCCAGAATGGGTGGGTGGTGTGCCCTGCAATATCAATAAAAGTGGAGTGCAGGATCTGGGTTAGGGCCTTTGCAATCTCCTCAGTTGGGGTCAGAACTGCGATGTCTTTGCTGGTGCACAGGTGTGGCATCAGCGTGAAGTGTTGCATTTTGTAAGATTGTATTTCGCTATATACGGCGAGACCATCTTTCAGGTGTTGTTCCAAAATGTCACGTTTTACCGTAGTAGGCAAAAATTCAAACGTGAGGAAAATTTGGTTTGATTTTTTCCATCTAGTGCATTTGGTTTCGATGACCCATTACCCTTTGGGGAGGTCAACCACTATGCGCACCGCTGCAGCCTCATCTGCTGCTTTTTTGCTTTCGAAACCTAGGTCCAGACAACTGTGTGACATGGAGTGAGGTGCAACATACACCGCGGTTGGGAAAACTTTGTGTACATCTTCACAAAATTTTTCCCATAAGGTCATTTTTTGGATGTCCAGATACACATGGACTCCGAATTCCACCGATGAAAGTGTCTGGGAGTGTGGCGTGTTGATGTACTGGTTGCATCGTGCTTGCCATGAGAGTATCTCTGGGGAAATTGTGACCGCCAGTTTTTAAGATTTTTGTCTATTCCGCAGGATTCTCTGGGGCGTTTTTGAACGTTGGAGGCTGTGGGCCTTCCACCTGCTCCTCTTACCTTGCTTGCCCAATTGCTCCCTGACATGGGCGCAGACTAATCTCCTCTGTGAGATTATCAAACTAGATTCAGTCTTGAATTGAATAGGTTGCAAAAGTGTTTGCAACGAGAAAGAAAAGTTTGAGTTGATGAATTTAATTTCCTGGGATGAACTTTGGTATGCTGTTCGCGGTGCACTGCACAGGAAATGCCCAGGTCCATATGGTATTCAATATGAGTTCTATAAGAGATATTTTAATTAACTCTCTTCTTTGTTGCTTGCCTCAATGAACCAATGCTTTTTAGAAACGCGCCTCCTTCCTGGGGGCCAGGAAGAGTAGACATTAACGCTGTATAAAAAAGGGAAAAGCTGGACCTGGCCAACTGGCGACCCATATCACTTCTAACAAAGATACTATATTATTTACTAAAACATGGCCAACCGCCTGGAGGAAGTTGCCTCTGATATCATCTCCTATGAGCAATTCATTTTATTCCCAAGAAGTCTATATGGGACAACATACACACTGTAGCCAACGTCTGCCAATCTATGGCTACTGGGGCACTTGTTTTCTTAGACCAGCAGAAGTCTTATGATAGGGTCAACTGGGATTACCTCAAAGCCTGCCTCCACAAGTTCCATCTTGCCCATTGGTTTATTAATTAGGTGATGTTGATTACAGAATCTGCCACAATGGCGGTGCGTTGCCCTGGCTTCCTCACTGATGTGGTTCACCCTCAAAGAGGCTTCCGCCAAGGGGTCCCTTTAACCCCGCTGTTGTACAACATTAGCCTCAAACCACTTTTAAGAAATGTGAATGACCGCCTTACTGGTGTCCATGTGCAAGTCAAAACACCAGTTAAGATGCTGGCATTTGCAGCTGATTATGTGGTTGGGGTGTCTAAAAACCAAGATGTACGCATGCTGGAGGCAACTATCCAGGCTTACACTAGGGTCAGTAACGCAGCACTTAATGCCTCCAAAACTGAAATCATTCTCCTCAACTGGTACCAAGCCCGCTGGTCACCAGAACCCCGTTAACTACCTGCTTTAGTAGCTAGCTCATAGGTTCGCTTGCCCCACCCACCTCATACCACCCCGCTTATGTTCACTTTCATGCCAAAACCAACTACTGGTCCAGTACGACACTTGGAAGTGTGGCTGGAGGCGGGAGGGTATTCTTCATTGGTGATGAAGCACCATATTATAGTCAATGTCATAAAGCGCATCGCTTCCCTCAGAGACCACCAGACTACCCTCCCAGGCTGAGTAGTTCTTGCCAACTCTTAGATCCTATCCAAAGTCTGGTTTGTGGCCCATGCTATCGCCTTTTTTCCTCTTTCTTCACCTTTCTATACGCCCTCCTACAAGGGTGGCTTTGGTTAGGCTGCCCACCGCCAGTGCGACTGGATGTCATGTTTGGCCCTCGCCATAGTGAAGGTATGGTCCTTATCAACTTCGAGGCCCATGCTGCCAAAATATAAGGCACCTGGATCGCTGCAGTCACCAACCCCAAACTTCCAGCACAACACTGGTCACGCGTGGCCACTCCAACTTCTTCCACGCTCTTGGCCTCAGCAATCCTACCCACCCCCATTCTCCGCTAAAATATTATGTCATGCACCTCTCTGCCATGGGCCCACATGGGACGTCACCCCACTTCAAATGAATTCTCCTCTCCATGTGGAACGCTGAGTGGAGAATTAGCATCAGTGGACACATCTCCCGGAGGGGCCGCTCTACTCCCCGTTTCAAACAAGAAGTCCATGGGCAAGTTTTTTTAAACAACCTGGTACCCTTACATCCCACCTCATTGCCCAAGTGGATTACCTTGACAAGCTTGACATCCTGTACTCTTTGGAGACCCAGAAGGACATTTGGCGGTACAAACACCATCCTTTTTTACAACCCCAAATTTGCGCCCATGTGTGGAGATGCCTGAGATAAGAGTACCGCATGGATGAGTGGTTCAATGCCTCTCAAACATCATTCATTGTATGCGGTCAATATGGAACTTTAGTCCTTTTCTAAAAGATTGCCTGGCATCACAGGCAAATTGGTGGGATATTATGCGCCTCTTTTGCCAGAAGAGTGAGCAGGCTTTCAGCCTGTCCAAAAACATCTTTGCCTTTTCCATGATCTCCCCTACCAACCATTTCTCTGAGCAGTAATTGTTGCAATAGCACTATGGAAGATACACACCATTGTCCTTGATGCACTCTCTGCCACTAATCTACCCTATATGAAGCTGTGTATCTCTTACACTTCCACCTTACAGATAAATTTAAAGCTTGGTTGTTTGGCCACCTGCTATCCTGCAACGCCGGTTGGTGTTATCCTGGTTCCCCATCTGGTTCCTCTTGTCAGATCCTTTCCTTTATTTGTGTTCAGTTTTGGCCCAGGCCTCCTCTATCACTCCCTCTCTTCCCTCCACTGGCAGTCCCGCTGGCAACAGGAGGTAGCTACGGATCCTCTGGGGTGTCCCTCATTATTTTTAGTATTTTGTATTTGGAGTTTATCAGAAGTGTCTTTCCCATGGTTGGACTTCCCTAAATAAAGTTATTAAATTAAAAGTAAGGCTCAGAGCATGATTTGTTGATGTTGAAGCAAAATTGTGAAGAATAGGTTAAACAAGGGGTGTGTCAGACAATTGCATGTTCACTTAAGTGAGAAGAGTGTTCCAGTGGTGAACAAAATGAGATTAAAGCAAAATCCCTAGACCAATGTTCAAAGGTATCAATTATCTCAGAGTGATATTAAGCTCTTACACCCAGCAGAATAGCTTGAGTTTATGCGTTACAAATCAGCTAAACTAGTGCCATAATAGCCAAACTGGCTCCAAAGTTCGCCCTTGCACTGCTTTAAATATAGTTCCGCCACATAAGGGAAACCCAGCCCTTTTTATAGACTTGAAATAGTCCTGAGAGGTGAAAATATTTTACAGATTTTTGATTGAATTAGCAATATTTAATCCTTACCACTTCAACATATCTTACCTGCTGATAATCACTAGCCTGCACTGGAGTCAAGAAGAGGGGACAAGACTTTTGAACGCTCTGATCATCTAAATATTTATTTATCTAAAACAAGCCACTCCACGCGTAATCTGAGTTCGCAGATATCTCACTATTAGCTCTCAAGTAATTTAAATACTAAACGGCGATATTTTAATAGGGAAGCGCCTTTTATTCCCTTTTTATTATAAATAAAAATTATATATATAATCTTCTTGTAGTACCTTTCCCTTTTTTCTAATTAGCCGCGTTAAAGAGCCTTTTTGCGCCTACAACTGTGATATTGTTAAATCCTGTGATACCAGCACCAGCGAGCATAGTAATCTTTAGGATTCCAACAAGTGGTGCTCAATACAGGGGCCCTGTACAACATAAAAACTCTTATTCAAAAATTGAGGCCGGTGGGATAATTAACCCTATCAACCTCCACGTTGTATAAAAGCCAATGATAGCTGCCATAGAACAGCAGCTGGTTAGTGTCTGTCTCACCTTAAAAATATCAAGAAGCACTCCTCTCAAGGCCCTCATGGGGACACTCTCTTTATTCAGAAACACCCTTTAGAGTTAAGTTTACCCCAAGTGAGGGTTGCATTGCCTCATTCTCCTTTATTTATAAATTAGTTATGGAAGGGACAACCAGCCATCAAAAATTAAATACATCCTCCCTAGCTTGAGTCGCATTGCCCAAGAGATAATGGTATCATATATAGCCACTCTCAGCACCTGGGAGGTGAAGAGAGTCTTTATAGAGGAATTTGGCTCCATGCAGAGTTTATGGAGGAAAAACAGGCCTTTATGTGCCTCAGCATGAAAAAAGGAGAATTATACGCCTCTTTTGTTATTCAGTTCTATAGTGAAGCCCATACACTATTAATTTAAAAGATGTTACCTCTTGACGACGCCTTAACTTCCATCTTGGCTGGATTGGAGCCACACCTCTCCTTGGCGATGCATCTTCCTTCAATAAAACGTTCCTTTTAGAATGTACTTGATATTAAGGAGGCTCTTCTAGCAGTGGATGATTTTTATGAACCTGTAATTGGGCATGTAGCCTTGAGGCAAGAGATACCCTGATCTCCTTAGCCCCTCTATGGCTGTCTCTCCCTGGAAACCTGCTCCTCTCTGATCAGCTCAAAACAGATGTTCCTCCACCATTTGAGGGTAGACAGCGTATACTAGCGGTGCCTGGGCCATGCCCCCTCCACCCTCTGCACCCAAAGTTCTCCCTGTGCAGTCAGTTATAACTTTGACTCAGTCCACTATTCTTTAAAGCGGCTTCCAACGCGGTTCAATTGTCATTTCCGCATAAGACGCCATCCTTATCTCCACTGGAATCTCCCCGGAAATCCATATCATTGAAACTTGTTCCTCTGGGGCATCTAAAACCCACAATTTAAGAGTGCAAATACAGAGCCGTTGCAGTTACAACGCCTTCTCTGGAAGCCAAAAGGGTAGATGAGTTCCTAACGGACATCCCATGCCACAAGGGAAGAATTGACCTAAAACTCATTCTTATGGACTCCCTGTTGTGCATAAATCGTGAACTCCTCTGATGAAGAGTCTGAAGGGGTTGTGAAGATGTAGGATATCATGTCCTTGAAGCCACAGCTGAAGTGGGGGTACCAGATTAGTTGAACATTGAAAGAGTAGATATGGCTCTGATACCAGCAGATCTTATCTCCCAGCAAGTGCCGCGGTGTTCTGAAGTTATTGATACTGCCGCAATGCTAACCAACTCATTGCTTCGCTGATCTAATCTGCTCACTGGGTTCTTACTTTACAATCTATAAAAAACCCCAAGACCTCCCAAAGACTTTATTCCACTTTCTATATTAAGGAGTCCTCGCCATTTCCCCTACCTTTGGTGGATCCTTAACCTACATGGAGGTCATCAACAAAGTAAGTGTTATAATTTCGATGGAATCGCTGAGATATGCTGGGGGAATTTGACCAGGGTAAACCCACTGAGCAATCAGACAGACGATATGGAGATCGCCAGTACTCAGTAAACACTTAAAAATTTAGTAGGATGTGGAGTAATTTCCCCAACGACACTTTATTCCTTTAATATTTACACCACTTCTTCGCTGTTCCACTTCCTCAAAACTATTAACAATATCTCCCTCTTCAATTTCCCCATCTCACTTGCATATCAGTGACTTTGTATGCTCTGTTCCCTTAGCTTACCTAATCAGTTTCTGGTGTATTCTCATTGGTTCTGGAAAGGTATGGTATTCTCTAATTCTCTATTGCCTTAATTCGAGGAAATCTTCTCATTATTTGTTAAATGTCAACATTGCTTTATCGCCTTATTTAAAGTAATACAATAATAACCATTTTAACCCAATATCACCTCATCTCAAGGCGCTTAAATAAGTGTAACTAGCATCAGGGTTGGCGGATTCTCACTAATCCGCTGTAGCCATTTGGAGTTTATTGTCAAGTCATATTGGGCTCTCGATATTACCCCCCTTGACTGGACAATAAGCCTACTATTGTTTATACACCTGGAGGAACTTTGCATGCATGCAGTTAAAGATCTGACCACTCACGGGGTACATAATAGTATAGGCGTTTACACCTGTTCTCTCAAAGACTTCAAACGGCCCAATCCAGACGCTGGCCAATTTTTACTTCCAACTGATCCCATGTTGGTCATGAAATAGAACCATGTCCCCTTCCTTTGACTGAGCTAACCCGCTACACCATACCTGATCAGCAACCTGATTCTTGATCTTCTTGGCTAAGCTGAAGGAATACGCTTTAATTTGCGATTTGATCTATGTGTCCGCTAGGTTAGTCAAATAACGGTTGGGATCCATTATTCTAGTATCTTCTACAAAAGAATAAAGCAGTTCAAGAAGATCAGGGTGCCATCCATATAGTAATTAAAAGGGCTCTTCTCCGTGGTGGAATGTAGCTAATGTTATAAGCAAAGATGGAGTTGTAAAGGATGGAAAATAAAATGGAAGGTTGATCCATTACTAATTTCCAAAGTATTTTCATTAAGGTCCCATTAACTCATATGAATATACTGTTGGACTTAAGGTGGTATGGGGTCATCAGAACCCCGCGGCTGCCCATAAGCTTGTTTAACTTTGGAAGAATGCACAAAGTGAATTTATTTCTGTTGTTGGTAAGAATGAACTGAGGCAGCCATGTCGCTGGATAATGCATTCCATTTCAAACTTAGCCAGTGTTACCGCCCCCAAATCCCATATTACCCATTCTTCAACCCATCTGGTCAAGTGGTTGATTGCCACCATAATGTACTTATACCATTTAGCTCCCATTGGCAAAGGGCCAACGACATCAATGGAAACCTTATATCAAACAAAATGGGGTTTCACTAACTGGTATGAGGTCTTCTAGTGGAACGGATTTTCCCACTTGGCACTGGTGGCAGCTGGAGATGGTTTTGAGCACATCAAAGTTCATACTCTCCCAATAGTACTGAGGTTGCAATAATTCTAGGGTCTTACATACTCCACCATCTCCAACCCTTTGGTGTGTGCTGATAATAATATTAGGTTGAGCGGAAGGCCTTGAGATATTCATGATAGTGTCCCCTATCTTCTTGTACAATTCACCGTTTCTATGAAAAGTATTGGCCCTTATTCCGTCTAATACTCTAATGAATTGATGCGGTTCATCATATTTTCCGCTAATAGTTTTTCATACATATCGTCACTGAGATCCACCATAAGGGCAATGGTTGACAATCCCAATAAGCAATCGGTATTATTGTGTTTTGCTCCAGGTCAAAAAAGAATATCAAAGTCAAAATCCTGCAGTTTGAGAGCTCATTGGCAAAACTCCCCTTAGGCTCCTTGAGGTTCTGCAACCAGCGTAACAAAGCATGATCTGTTATGACTTTAAACTTCAATCCATTTAAATACAACCTATATTGCTTATATGCATATCTTGCCACTAAGCACTCCCAATTGGTTATTGTGTAATTACGTTTGTGGCAATTAAGGTTTCAACGGCAGAACGCCATTGGGTTCTCCTCCCCTTTGTCATCTTTTTGGGATAGGACTTCTCAACGGAGGAAAGGGACACATCCTTTTGGATGATAAACTCCTTATCAAATTAGAATAGTGCATCCCTGGCGCACTGATTAGTACCACTTGAGGGTCATCGAAGGAGCATTGTCAGCATTCCATCCATTCAAACGTAACATCCCTCTTCAATAACTCAAACAGCAGACCTCCAATACAGCTGAATTTGGGTATAAAATGGCAGTAGCAGCTGACCATCCCCAAAACTACTTGTACATTGTGCTTACTGTTTGACATAGGCTTCTGCTGGATAGACTCCACCTTGTCTGGTTGGGGCCTCAGTTCAGTCACATCTACCATAAATCTAAGGTACTCCAGTTAGGACTTAAAGAAATGGCATTTACAGTGCTTGATTTTAATGTTGGCCTCCGCAAGTTAGTTGAGGACCTCTTTCAGGTGGGTGAGATGCTTGAAGAATGTACATGAAAGGACATTAGTATTGGTGAGGTACACTAGTATGCACTACAGCTTCAGGTCGCAGAGAATGGTGTCCATGGCCCGCTGGAACGTAGATGGGGCGTTACATAGTCCTTGAGGCATACAGGTCAGTTGAAAAAAGCCCCTTGGATGTGATAATGGTTCACTTCTCCTGTTACACCGCAGGAAACTCGATTTACCAGTAGCCCAATAACAAGTCCATCGCTGAGATGTAGTGAGCTCCTCCAAACTTATCAAAGACATCATAGATATGTGGTAAGGGATATGAGTCTTTTTTGGTGATGCTGTTGAGCTTCCAGTAGACTATTACAACTCAGTTGGTACCATACTTTTTTTACAATAAGAACAGGCGAAGCCCACGGACTCTTAGATGATTCAAGAATCCCTTGCCCCAGTTTTTTTTGATCTCTTCTTTTACTACTTCCTTGGCTGCCCTAGTCCAGCAGATTAGCCGAGACCTGATAGGGAGATGATCTACAGTGTCCACTTGATGGACCACTCCTGCGCATACCCTAAATCATGGTCATCAATGGCAAAGAACTCCTCTTATTTTTGTAATATGACTATTGCTTGGTATTTTGTTCTTACAATAACCCATTAAATTTTCTCATGGTACAACCACCATTACGCTGAGCTGCAGTTTAATGGCAGACAAAATTCATCCAGCAAACAATCTCTTTCTGCTAAGCATCACTTTTCGAATATCAATTCAGCCTAAAATTTAGCTCCACTAAAGAGATTTACGAAAACTATTAGCAAATATGGCGGGAAACCCCGCAAAAGAACCCGCAGGCTATGCCAAACGAGCCAGCACCACCCCAAACGAAGCAACCCTCGGTTACCCACCTCAGGGTCAACCAGAATCACCCGCTCTCAAGCAGCAGCCATGAAAGCAGGCACCACCCCCCAACCTGGAGCTACTCCAACTAGCGCCAGTTCACCTGATCGCACTTCTGCAACCTGCACGCCTAACATCTCTGTGTGCGCTGCCTCCCACCAACCCGCTGGGCCCCCTCCAACCAAGGAGGCCATCACCCACGCTGTTTTAATGGCGTCTGCTCAGTTGAATGCAACTCAGTTCATCCAGACATTCACCTCCCCCATTGTGTCAGCTAATTCAGCCCCATCTATTATTGCTGACGCCGTGTTTCTGGCTCCCTCCATGAGGGGCGATACCCAGCTACCTGGCCCCCAAATCCTCAGATGTAAGGTTGGGTTAGCCGCACATTCTGGTTCACTAAGCACCAAATTGGGACAATCTACTCTTCCCAATGAGGATTCAAATGGTTCGGATTTTGGAACTTCACACCAGTTCCAATCTCACCCGTCCCATTTAAACCCCATAATCGGCACTTCTCAAGTCGGCACTTTATCTCAATATGCTGAAAACGACCAATTCACCAATCAGCCAATGAGTTTTGCCCACGAAATCACAGCAAATACTCGGGCTGAATTTACCCAAACAGATTGGGATGGTGATGAAACATCTCCCTCCTCCCAATTGGCTGGAGTTAATTCCAATCTGGATGGGACTCCCCAATTTAGCGAGGCCCAACAATCACCTGGCCCCCAAACCCTCGGATGTAAGGTTGGATTAGCCGCACATTCTGGTTCACTAAACACCAAATTGGGACAATCTACTCTTCCCAATGAGGATTCAAATGGTTCAGATTTTGGAACTTCACACCAGTTCCAATCTCACCCGTCCCATTTAAACCCCACAATCGGCACTTCTCAAGTCGGCACTTTATCTTAATATGCTGAAAATGACCAATTCACCAATCAGCTAGTGAGTTTTGCCCACGAAATCACAGCAAATACTCGGGCTGAATTTACCCAAATAGATTAAGATGGTGATGAAACATCTCCCTCCTCCCAACTGGCTGGAGTTAATTCCAATCTGGATGGGCCTCCCCAATTTAGCGAGGCCCAACAAACCGCCCCTCAATTTAATATGACACCAGCAACTGCTGTAACATTCCAGAAACAAGGGAACTCCGCAAACTTGTCCAAACCACCAGCTCACACTCAACCTGCAATTGCAGCCCAAAGCAAACACAAACGTACCAAAGGAGCCACTGGGGCGTGGCAAAAACCTCTGGCACCAACGCTACCCAAAAGCTGATCCCCGTGAAGTGGCATTTATTGCTGATGTTAAGAAGAAATAGGCCGAAACTAGAGCGCAAAAGCTCTACCTCGCTCAACCCTCTCCCACGCAATTCGCCTTTATTATGGGCATAACCCCGTTGAATTCTATACAGAGGATTACTTCTCATACTTTGCAGCGATTGCGGAGACATTCCCTATTAACACCACCATCCATGAATCAGTGGAGGGCCACTACATCGATGTGGGCTTCACTGAAGCTGCCCTTGCTGACCATGCTGCCACCCTCCAGGTCATTATTCCACGCGGATCTCTTCGCATCTCCCGCACACGCTCTCACCTGGAGAAAATTTCATGGGTTACTTTTTCCAACCTACCAACGACTGTTGATCCTGAGTCTCTTAAACTGGCACTCCATCGTGGTTTAATGGAGTTTGGGTCTGTTCTTTCAGTGGACTTTAGCGTCCCCTCTTAATATGCTCCCACTCAAAGAGCTCGCAGTGCTAGGGCGTCGTTCATCCCCTCCCCCACTGTATCCCATAACATTGAGGTTATTCCTCGTGTGGCGGTAGTTGGGGCATGCCCTGAGATCTTTTTTGTCGACCCTGATCAGGCGCGCCCCCGGTGTTCATGGTGTAACGCCCTTGGACACTTGTATAGTGGCTGCACAGCTCGAAAACAAGCCCTCTTAGCCACCACCCAGGGGCCTAAACCAGGCCAAAAACGATCCCACATGGCTGCAGCATCAATTCCACAACCCACACAATGGGTTCCCGTTCAAAACTGTCCCCTGAGGCCTTACGCCTAGCAGTTGAAACAGCTAACCCCACTATTGGTGTGGGATACCTTCGCGCTCATGCCCCCCTTCCAATGGGCACCCCCTCCATTCTCCCAGAGTCAACTCCCTCTCTCACCAAGCGCAAGGCATCTCCCACAGGGTGCCCCTCGTCAGCCACCCCCACTCAGGGCTCCGCGGCACCCCCACCAACCTCCACCAGCGATTTATCGCATCAGCCCTCAGCTCCCAATGGAGCTATGGCCACCAGCATGGACTGGCAACTCGCGGCCTGCGGTAGAAGTGCCATCTCAAAGAGTCCTACCCCAACCCCACAGTCCATTTTGCGCGGATCCTTTGAAGTGTTGGAGGAAGTGAATATGGACTCAGACTCATCAAATGGGGACACCGCGGAGGTCACCATTGAGCACCCTCAGGTCCTTCCCCTGCAACGGAGTGGGGGCAGCATCCCAGGCTGGCTTACTGGGTCCTCCGCCCCCCACCCTCTCCTTCCCCTCAGAACCCTCGACGCTCCTCACGGATTGCAGCTAATAGTCAAGCTAAAGGACTCAAAACTAGCCGCCTCACAGCAGCAGGTTTAAGCGCTGGCAATCCCCACTTGAAGATGGAGGGGAACAGCTATGAGTCCCCATGGCAGCACCCTGGCCCTGCAATCCATCAACGCAAATGGGTTGCGGGACTTTAAGCGGAGAGCCCGCCTCCTCCGAAACTTCAGATCAGCACAAATTGACATCGCTGCTGTCCAGGAGCCCCATATCCTCCCCCACGAACAATCTGCATGGAATGAACAGTTTGGAGGCAACTCCTTCTGGACAAACCATGCCGCCCTTATTGTTTTGAATCCCCGGGTTAAAACCCATTCTTTTTCAAAATATCTAGGTGGCCGCCTCATACTGGCCAAACTCACCACTCCTAACTTCTCCTTCTTCGCTGCAAGCATCTACCTGCCTAATGCAGGTCAGGAGCAAAATCGGCTCTTGGAAGAGCTCCTCCAACTCAATCTCCCACGGAATACAGTTCTCTTAGGAGATTTCAACACAACCATAAGTCGCGTCCGTGACTCTTACCCCCTGCAGCAAAGGAACGCCCTGGATCAAGTCGCCTCCAGGATTTCCTTCGCCTGAGTGGCTTTATAGATGCGCTTCCACCCTCCGCGTCTGGCCTAGGTTGCATGACTAGGATCCAGTATGATGGAGGAGCTTTCCAGTCAGCGTCACGCATAGATATGGCACTGATTGGCCCCCTGCTAATTGGCCGCGTCTCCTCTCCCATCTCTCGTGACAACTATCTGAGTGATCACAGGTCACTCACCGTTGTCCTCACCACCACACTTAGACCGTCGCGTAGGTTCTGGCCTAGGGTTGCCCCAGCTCTTCTCAACAACCCCTTCACTAAGGAGAAGCTGTCTATGACCATCCGGGAGACTCTCACCTCCCCCCACCCCACCTGCTTGACCACAAGGTTAGATGGGCGGTGACCAAGGAGGGCATCACCCGCGTTGCTTACAACTGTGCCAAAGCCCAGATGACTGCAGCTCGCGCCAGAGTCAAAAGGGCGGAAGCCAGAATCAGACATCTAGAGCGAAACTGCCAGCCTTCGCCCTCTCCCAGATGGTTGGAAGACTGGGAAGCGGCGCAGGAAGCACTCCGCTTGGAGCTCACACTGCAGGAAGAACGGGCAGCAAACTTTACAACATCTCGTTACTATGCTCAATGGGAACGCCCCACCCGCTTCTTCTTTCAGAAACAGAAAGCCCGGTCAACAGCGCAGGATATTACTGCACTAAAGATTGGCACTACAACCACTTCAGATAAGGAGGAAATCAGGCAGGAACTACACCGCTTCTACTCCAGCCTCTTCCATGCCACCCAGGTGGACCCATCGGACATCCAAGACTTCCTGTTGCGGGCTCCAGAGCCGCCCATTGACCCACGGGCTGATGAGGCTCTACTGGCGCCTATTTCCATCCAGGAGGTGATGGAAACCCTTCTGAAATCCCCACGGCTTAAAGCCCCAGGCCCAGATGGAATACCCTTTGAGGTGTACCTTCTGGAACCTGCAGTGATAGCCAGAACCCTCCGCGACCTCTTCGCTGCACTCTTGGTGAATGGCGAGGTCCTCCCCGACTCCAGAGGCTCAATCGCGACCCTCATTCACAAGAAGTCAGACCGTGAGAACCTGGCGAACTGGCGCCCCATAGCGTTGATCAACACAGACCACAAGCTCTTCACGAAGCTTCTGGCCAACCGCATCACCAAATGGGTGTCACCTCGCCTCTCCCCATCCCAGTACGGTTTTATTCCGGGGAGGTCGTTATGGGACAACTATAATGACCTTCACGTGACTTTGACTGCTAACTCTCATAAGGTGAATGGCTTTGTGGCTCTTCTGGATATGGAGAAAGCATATGATCGGGTAGCCTGGAAGTATATTGATGCTTCCCTGGCCCGCTTCCATCTCCCACCTGCAGCTAGGCGCTGGATATCAGCGCTCTATGACCAGCTCCACACCAGAGTCCTGGCGCCAATGGGTTTTACAGTGGCAGTACCAGTTGGACAAGGTCTCCGGCAAGGGGACCCCCTGAGCCCTATCCTTTTTAACATCACCCTTGACCCCCTCTTGGCCTCCTTACAGGACAAGCTAACAGGGATTCTGGTCCCAGGTAAAGCCCCCACACGCACCATGGCATTTGCAGATGATACTGCCATTGCATTTGGCTGCCCTGGGGATGTTGCCCTCGCTGCTGTGACCATTGAGAGGTACACCAAGGCGTCCAACGCCATGGTCAACACCTCCAAGACAACAGTTGTACAGGTCGGCTCCCCCACCTTCCCCCACCATTTGGTATTGAACCTGAGCGCGGTACCTTCCGTCACCTGGGAGTTCTCACCAACCAATAAGGAGTTGCGCTAAAAGACAATGAGGACTTGCTCCTTGCAGCAGTTAACTCCAGGATTGCCAGCTGGAACCGGCGGCACATCACCCCCCAGGGTCGAGCTCTGATGGCCAATGTGTTCCTCCTCTCCAAAGTCTGGTTCCTAGCGCACGTCTGTCCATTAACAGATGCCTTTTATACGCGGCTCAATGTACTCCTCCGCTGTTGGATCTGGGGCTCAAACCATCCACCAATGGCCCTCTCAACCATTGCCCGACCCTGCAATGAAGGGGGCCTAGGGCTTCTGGACACGCGATCCCACGCCACCACAATCTTCCTGAAGTTCCTATGGCCGATTGTCTGCTGGGACGCGACCCCCATGCCCCAATGGGCGCCCGCCTTCCGCCAGTCAGTGTCAGCAGCTCTGGGTCTTCCTAGAGCATCTCTGACCTCATTAGGGGGTGGCTCACAAACCCAGGCCATCGCCTAAAACCATCCTCATCCCCCTACTGGAACCAGGCTCTCCTTGCCCTGAAACGAGTAGGCGCGCGGATCCACCATGCCTTCCCATACAGAAGGGAAGGCCCTGGCCTCAGCCCACGTCGCCATGCAATTGTGCACAATGGACAAGTTGTCACGACTCGCCTCAACCACCAAGATCGTCCTCCCATCCGCCCAAGACTCCTTGAGCTCCTCCCTCCCTCCGTGAGATTTGACCTTAAGGAATTGTGGAAGGACGTCTATCACCCCATCCTGTCAGCAAAGGTGTCCAACACCTTATGGAGGGTGATCCACTGTTCATACAGGACAGGGGACTGGACTGGCCCTACCTTCCAGCACCGAAGCTGCCCCCGCTATGTGGAGCCTATTGACTCCCACCTCCATCGTTTTTTCACCTTTCCAGGTGTCGCCGCATTTTGGCCAAAGGCCCGCGCGCTCCTCCATGCTCAGCCCTGGTCTGGACACCCTGTGCAAGACCTCATGTTTGAGCAGACATTGCCTGGTTGCCACAGACCCCTCCGTGTCCTCGCCTATGCCACAGCCATCTGGACCATCCATAACTCCTTCCTTCGTGCTGCCTTTGACCAGCAGGTGTGGACCCTTCCACTCATGATCACCCACTTTCAGGTACATTTTGAGATGGCCCTGAAGGTCTGCACTATGTCGCCAACCCTACCCCGCTCAGTTGTCACTGCAGCACGGCTCTGGCGCGCAAACCCCCTCCCTTTCTCGATGCCTCCTCCCTCCCCTTCCCTCGCCTCAGGCTCTTAGGAGCCCAGGCGTAATTCAATAAACATCGATGAATCCCCCTTGGGTTGGGACCATCTAGTACTAAAAAAAATTCATCCAGCAACCCAAACTCGTGAACCTGAAGGACCTCCTCCACAGGGGTCATGTGTAAATATGCCACTATCTGATGCCGGCAGATTTGCAATGGTTTGGTCTGTAGACTCGTTAATAGAATTTTGATCTCCACATGACCTGGGATTATAATGCCTGGAGCCATGTGGGCTCTAACCACGATTGTTGATAAGTGCCAATGGCCTCCCCATAAAGCCCAGCTGGTACTTCCACCTCTAATTCAGTGTTTATTATTACTTGGTGTCCAAAGGGATGGATATATGACTTGCAGCTCTGTTTGGCAGCCCTTGGTATTATATGTTTGCTAAAAAAGGGCTTTATTCTTGCTTTTCATCTGATGTCAGAAAGCCAGAATCACCCCATCACTGTTTGTAAGGTTAATATATCCCATGTGCGCTAGATCCTTTGCGCTCCACTGGAGGTAAAGTAAATTGGGAACCACTTTTCCAAAAGTTTGAACATCTCCTCTGTCATGTCAATGACAGTACCAAAGTGTCAAATAAAAGCAGTTCAAATTAAAAGGTCATAATTATCTTTTGGCAACACTATTGCTGGGGCTACCATGACAATTGACCCAACCAGAAAGGTAGAGTGCTGTACGCTTCCTCAGAGACCGTGTTATCTGCTCCAGCGGTCCCATATACCATCCAGTGTTCTACATCAGGCTTTAATTATAACTTCGTCATCAGCTTAGTAGAAAATATGTTGATTGAGGCGCCTGTATCTATGATAGCGCGGACGCGTTTGTTTTCTACAGATATGTCACATTAGGTAAATTCAGAATAAGAAGAATTCTGATTGTTTAATACGTGGACATTTAAGGGGTCTCATTTCCCAAAGAAGCTCATAATCCCCTCACTGACTTTGGGGTATTCTTTGGCAATAGCATCTACCAGAAGGACAACGTTCACACCTTTCAGGGTAGTTGCGTCTGCGGCAGGGTCCATCTTGTCTGAAGAAGTTTAGTCAAATATTTGGTAGGCATACAGCTTCAGTTGCTCCTGAGGTCCTTCTTCCGGTAAAGCCTTAGCTTATGCTCATGTCAGTACATTCAATCCTCCAACTGGATGTTGATATAAGAAACAGTCATCACACAGTGAGACTTCTGATGGAAATACTACAATTGGTTCAGGTGGGACGTCTAGGGTTGAGTTAGCGGAGTTACAAAGTCCCGTCTCTACTCTGCTCCATCTTTTCCTTGGTATTATTGGTCCTGCTGTACATAGTGGACCCAACGGCTGGGGCAACTTTGGGCAAGGTGACCAAAGTGATCACATTTGAAACAATTCACTCCTTAGGGTCCACACTCTTGGTTTTTTTAAGAAGGGCCATGTAGATAATTTGATTGCTGACAATTGACATAATTAGGACCAGGTCAGTAGTTGTGCTGTTGACGATTATCAAAGCTGGTTTGGGGTGGAAGTTGATCTACTGGGAATAGATCAGCCAAGGACAAGGCGTGGTGTTAGAATAATGCCAAGGATTACTAGACGGGAGCTTAACAGAGTGATAAAATCCTCTAAACAAGAAGATCCAGGAATGGCGGTATATTCTGCTTAGTATTGGGTGAAGGAAAGGTAGTAGATTTTTGACGAAAAAACCAAACATCCTTGAGCAGGGGTACATCTTCATCCAAGATTGGAGTTATCACATTGTAAAAATCATGGTATGGCTTCACTGCAGAGGTCCTCACAATGCATACATCAGATTAGTCTATTGTCCCAGCCCTGATACTCACATAGGCTTCGCCATGCATTGGTCATCAAAAGTGGATAGAGTTTCATTATGTTGGAACCCAGTGGTCAAGAAATCTGCCTTTTTCTGAGACATCTTTACATTACCTCCAACCAACTGCAACACAATATCCTTAACCTCTTGGCATGTAACAGAACTGCTTGGAAGGTAACAGGTGACTTGGTCGGGGCTTTAAACATCCAAGGCGGATATCAGCATTTTGGCTTCCGCCAATCAGAGGCTTCTTCCACAGTTAATTTAAATCATTTGAAGAACCTGTGGATGTTTCCATTGCAGCTGAACGGAGGTAGTTTGTCAACGCAGACCTCCTCCTCCCTTTCATAATTGCGAGCCTTAGAAGTGTACTGCAGATTTGCTCATGCCTATATCTGGGATCTCAAAGAAGGGCTGGCTTGAAAATCCCAGCTGCTCTTGGGGTAGTTTAGGGCTCTTCAGTGGCAGGACTGCCATCACCTGGGGACTTTGTTGAGTCAAAACATAAGCATCTTCAGAGCAGCCATAATTATTCAAGAAGCTTCCACTGCACGCAGGTTTGGAGAAAAACTCTTCATCAGGGTATCCAGTCTCATATTTTCTATAAAATAACTTTCTTAGCGAACACTTGTTATTATATTTCACTGTGGGGACAAGAAAGGTATAAGGTAGGTGTTAACTTCCGCTCTGTGCAGTGTAGTCATTCAGTAGCATCATCCAGGTGATTGGTGAGCTGCCTGTTCTTCTGTCTAAATATTTTCAGCTGACTATCTGCACTATCAATTGATTCATTACTTCGCTGCGCTCCTGAAGGAGCTCCTATTGTTTTTTAGGCAAGGCGTCACCAGTAATTTAGAGTTCCACATTTTTAACCAGTGCAGCCATTCAGGACGATTCTCCCTTGGTGAAGACCATGGCCACGGATTACAGATTTTTTGGTTTCTTTTGTGGTTGTTCAATTAGACCCCTGAAAAGAACATTACTGTTATAAATTTAAAGGAAATATTGAAATATGCCGGGGATTTTGCACAGGGTCAAACCCAATGAGCAATTGGTTGGATGATATGGGGATCGTCATTCCTCAGGACACAATTAAAAAATATGATATGATATGGAGCAATTGCTTCAATGACACTTTATTTACTTAATATTTACAGCAGTTCTTCACTGTTCCGCTTCCTCAAAACTACTAACAATTTCTCCCTCTTCAATGCCCCATCTCTCCTAAATATCTGTTTTTGGACGATACTACTCCCTTAGCTTAGCTATTCAATTTTCCGCCATATTCTTATTGATTCCAGCAGGGTATAGTATTCTATATTCCCTATAAACTTAGTTCAAGGAGATCTCTATTCTTTTAAGTTGTTTACATATTCTTATCACCTTATTTGGAGGCAATCCAATAATAACTCTTTTAAACCCAATATTGCCTCACTCAAGGCGCTCATTTGATAGTAACTAGTATCAAGGTCGGTGGATTCTCGCCAATCCACTGTAGACTTTTGGTATTTACTGTTCAGTCATATCAGGATCTTGATTTTTTGTCATGATATCCTTGATTCTGGATCCACCGTGAATGTTGTTTCTGCAAAGCTGATTAAAAAGATTAAGCTGGCTCAAACATGTAAACACCCAAGAGTTTAGAACTACAGATCCTAACAGCGCTTGCATAATTGAAAGATACTCCTCCTTGCCCATCAAGATTAGGAAGCTTATCCTGTCATTTTGACTGTGACCTTATCTTATAATATGTATGACCTGCTTGTTGGTACTCAATTTATGCTCGTGTAAAATGATATCATTAGCCTGAAAAGGGTACCTTCCCTGCTTAATTATGAGGTTTCCTTGGTACTAACCAACAACGAAAACAATAAAAAAGATTACTCTTGCTCAGTTGAGTATACTTCCTCAACATTTTTTTACACCACATAATGGCAGGACAAAATACAAGACGTTGCTTTATTTAGTGGACACTCTAGAGGGATTTATTTTTATGCGTCAGAAGAGATGGTATTTAAGACGGGTGAACAAAAGGTAATGGACATAATGATTACTTTGCAAAGTCCCCACACCTTCCTCTTGCACATAACAAGCATTGATAAGGTTAGTCTCTTAAAACCTCAAACATTGTCAGGCATACTAGACCCAGTTTATCAGCGACCTAATAATATCCTCCTGGGAAATATTAACAGTAAGGTCCTGATTGTGAAGAAACATCACGAAATTGGAAAAGGCTGTTGATCCTCGTTGAGGATATTAAGAAAAGTACATTACATTGGGTCTATGTTATACATAAGGTTACCCATTGTTTTATTGTTGTGATTTTGCCTAGCGTCCAAATTTCTGATAAAATAACTCAAGTTGAGCTTGCCTAATTTCACACTTTGCTAGTGGCCTTTAGCGATATTTTATCTAACTCTGATACTGACTATAAGCACACGAAGGATTGGAGCCACACCATTGATGTTGTGATGTCCGTTTTATCCAATTCAAACCCTATCAGAAACCTAAAGTTGAGGAGCTCCAGATGAGGATGAAGCTTACATAGTTACTGAATGCGGGGTTGTTAGTGCCTTCTCTAAGCCCTTGGTCATCTCCCCTTCTGCTGATAAAGAGAAAAATTGAGGTCATAAGTTAGTCATGTTTAATACAATTTGAACAGCCTTATATAGAAGGATAGCTACCCCATCCCCCATATTGACGACGCCTTGGACCAACTCTCTGGGTCCAGTTTTCTTTTGCTATGGACTTAGTTAGCGGATATTGGTAAATGGAGTTTCTCCAAAAGACCAGGAGAAATGTGCTCTTATCTTTAGTGAAGGCCTGTTCCAACCCACTCAGCTACCCCAGGGGTTGTGCAATTTGCCCGCAACCTTCTGCAAGCTATGGATCACATCTTATAGGATCTATAGCAGAATTATGTAATTGTCTATATTGATGATAAGCATTCTTTTAAAAACTTTCAATGAGCATCTTATTCTTAATAAGAAAGTCTTCCAACGCTTTCATGCGCTTAATTTATTCTGAAGCCTGCAAAATACACTTTTTTCCAGAGAAAATAGGGTTTTTTGACACGCCATCTCACAGGAAGGTATTCAACCCCTACAAGACAAGTCTGAGGCTATATCAATAATGCTTGCGCCCAAAAAAACTAAGTGATATCCTGGTGATCTGGGCATGATGGGATATTATCATAAATCAATCCCTAAGTTTGCCCAGTTCAGTGAGCCACTTGTACGCCACTTGTCCAAAAACAATCCTTTATATTGGAGTGCTGAACAAAAGACATCGTTTGAAACTCTAAAGAAGTTGCTGCAACAAAGACCTATCCTCCGTCATAATGACTATAGCAAACTCTTCATGGTGTCACTGACGCCTCTGACTACTCCGTTGGAGCCATCCTGGCTCAACCGGATGGGCATGGGGCTGATCATCCCTTTTCTTATTTCATCAAGATGCTTGCAAAAATTGAACGTAACTATAGCTTACAAAAAAGGAATGCCTCGCTGTTTTTCTCTCTGTGAAATATTACTAATATTTCTATGGTACTCCTTTAAAGTGATTACTAATCACGCCTCCCTAAAGTGGTTACAAAATATGAAGGATCCCACTGGATGGTTGTCTCGTTGGGTCTTGAAGCTCCAGTCTTATTTAATGAGTATTGAGCACCGAGCTGGGACTCTCTACATGGTTTCAATGGATCGACTTGGTTGCCAATCCTCCTAGATAATAGTGAAGTGGAGAGAATGCATGATCTCTTAATAATCCTGATGCTTGGGATGAAGAGGATGAATCTGTACAAAATATGTTAGAGTTACACTCATGCAACACTAAGGTAGATAGCGGGAAGTTATACAAAAAATGGGAGCCCACTGGCTGCCCTAATTCGACCATCAGAGTGAGTACCTGTGATCTTGAAGGATGATTATATCTTGGGGCATGGCGGAGTACAGAAAATCTATGAGACATTCATTTTAACACTTTTCTTTCCAATTACTATCACTTTTAGTAATATGATTTAATTCAAACAGCACAATTTATAATCAATACCAGGTGAGATAAGTATGAGTAATAAAACAAAGAGTTGGGCGAACGTGGTAATGGGCAGCAGACCCAGACTTACACCACCCAAAGGTACAAAGTGCACAGTTACATACAATAATCTCAGTAAATAAACCCAAGGTGGCGCCCCCCACAAGTTTTGTTAATTTTTTGGTAAAATACTGCAGTTATATGGAAGTATCCCAATTGCAACCACTATCATCAGTGGAACACGGGATACAAGTTTTCCTGGGCATAGAAACTCCAACAATGTGGGTAAAGTTCACTAAAGCCCAACATAAATTTTTCCCGCTTGTGGTGTACTTAACAACCCATACTATCCGTAAAGGTTGGGTATATTTTGGTTTTGAAACCATGGAAGAAGCAAATGAAGCAGCAAAGGTCAGAGATATTATCAACCTTCCTGACATACGGCATTTGGTACTAAGCAAATGCACCCGTTGGACAGAATCCAAAGATATTTTTATAATTTTTGATTATCTTCTGACCATACTGGCATGCACTGTAGTCAAAAGACATCTCCAAGAAGGCTTGGAAGCCTACAGAGAAATCTAACAATTCAAGATGCAAAGATTCCATCTGATGCTAACCCTTAGCACTGGGAAGGCAATTGCAATTATTTCTCTGAACCAGGAGGTAGTGTAGGATATTACAAAAATCCCTCACATTGCATACTTTACCATTGATGAGAAGAAATCCCAGCTGTTCCGCGCAATAGTGGAAAGCGCACCCCCCATATGCAACCACTGCCAGGCTTTGGGCACAAGATTCATTCTTGCCCCATAAAAGAAGGCCTGAGAGAAATGGAATTATGTGAGGAGGAAATGGGCGAAGACGACTCAGAGCACGCCAAAATCACAGGTAACACACAAGAAATCAACTGGGGAGAACACAGTCAATATAAAATAATTGACCCAATTTTCCTGAAAAAAAATGGCCAAACAAGCTTGCAAGCTGGCCGCGGCCAAGGCAAAGACCTTGGCGGAATCATCCATATTGCCAGAACAGATCCAGGAAGACATGGACAAATTTGGATCAATAAACCAATCAAATCCTGAGGAAAACCAAACACCCAATCTGACCATATTGAATTTGGTGGAGCTTAATTTGGAAATGAATGCAGAAAAACTGGGGTTTAGCGCACCCCACGAAATTGTGGAATTTAACCCAAATGGGAAGGAAAATCAACAATGGAATGTGCAAGAAAATAATGCGGCCAATAAAAGCACACAAGTGCATCACAATGATAAATTGAAACCAAGCAAAGCCAAGAGAGGACCAAAAACAGCGGCGACAAAAGGGGCAGAATACACCCCAACTCCTACCCATGGCTATGCCCTCCACAGCAGAGGTGCATTGGAGAGTAATGTGAGCAAGGGAGTAGGGCCAGGGGCCCTACTAACCGCTCCTGAGGCGCATCGGGCATCTCAGTAGAGATAGGGATGCAAACATAGTGGGACTCAAGGCCTTAACATCCCAGGCCAAGAAGTTGAGTCTCCTATTAAACCCACTTGTGGATATCCTGGCGGTGCAGGAAACCCACTGTTCACAGGGAGAGGAGGAGGCATAGAAAAAATGATCCTCCCAACAATATTGTTTTGATCACATCACTGTGGGGTGATAGTATGCGCGAACCAGAACTTTAAATCTATCAAAAAAAATTCGTCCTGAATGGCCGCGTACTCACTGTAACCTTCTCATGGCACACCAAAGTGCACACAATAGCCAGTGTGTACGCCCCAAATGGTGCACATGACTAGAGAGAATTTCTAACAGCTCTAACACAACTAAATCTACCAGCAAGTTCTTTCATCATGGGAGACATGAACTGTTGGATTAATCCAGATACAGACCGATGGCCTTACATAACAGAGATACCACAAGGGCAAGTGGAACTCCGCGTAATAAGGGCCACCCTGGGACTATATGATCTGCTACCAAAAAGGCTACCCTGGCTACAAAACATGACACGCCCACACGTATACAATGGTACACTTGTCTCTATGGTAAAATAGACCTAATACTTGCACCAATAATTTCCTGGCACCAAATTCAAAAATTTTAAAATACAAAAATTGAATTTTCTGACCATTGGATAGTTTTGGTGTCTTACAAACTGGCGTAACCAAGTACCCAAGCACCCAGATGGTGCAGAATACGCCTAGAAAGTTTAGCTGACTTGGAATTTCAATCTTGGATGGAGGAATTATCCTCACCCCAGCATTTTCAAACACCTTTTTGCTCAGACCCACTAACCACCTGGGAAAACTTTAAAAAATCAACAACCCAAAAAATCAAACATACATCGTCTAGAAGACACAGGGCAGCTTCAGCCATTATCAAGCACAACTTGGCAGAAATTAACCACCTAGAAAACAACGTCCCATGCATGGGATACAACCTAGATGGGGTCACAAATGGGCGGAGGTTTCTGATTGGCTAAACACCCTGATCTGCAAAAACCAACACTGAGTTAGAGTTCAATATCAAGCCGAACATAAGAGATGGAGAAACTTGCTCAAGCTACTTTTTCTGCCGATTCCACGCCCAGAAAAATATGATAGATTGTACACAGGTCCATCAACCAGACACATCCATAGCGGAAACACCCAAAGAAGTTGTGACTTAAAATGCAGAGGTTTTATACAAAATTATATAAATCTGAGCCAGTCAAACTAGAAAAAATCAAAAATTCCTTAGAAGTGGCATATAGACACCGCGGCCCAAAATAACAATTTAATCAACTTAATATCATGCAAGGAATTATGGGAAGTAGTACGCGGTGCACCAAGAGGGAAATGCCCTGGACCTGATGGGATTCCCTATGAATTTTACATAAAATTTTTTGCTAACATTTCCAAGATTCTTCTAGCTTCAATGAATAAATGTATTATGGAAACATGCCTCCTACCTGGAGGCAATGAAGCCTACACTGTCACTTTGTTCAAAAAAGGAGACAGACTAGACCTTTTTAACCGGCGCCCAATTTCTCTAATCAACACAGATAAAAAATTTTCACAAAGATTATGGCCAGATGACTAGGAAAAATTGCAACTGACGCGATATCCCCATCACAATATGGATTTGTTCCAAGAAGATCCATATGGGACAACATCCACACAGTTGCAACTGTCTGCCAGTCCAAAACCTCTGGAGCACTTGTCTTTTTAGATCAACAAAAAGCATACGACAGGGTGAACTGGACCTATCTTAGGGCCTGCCTTCAAAAATTCAAACTCCCAAATAAATTCATAAACTGGGTGATGTTGTTCACAGAGTCTGCTACCATGGCTGTGCGGGGAGCAGGCTTTTTAATCAAACCAGTCATCCCATAGAGGGCTCAAACAAGGAAACCCCTTAAGCCCTCTACTATACAATTTTATCTTAGACCCTCTAATCTGGAATACAGACACACTTCTCAAAAGAATCAACGTCAAGGGCCAACCACCAGTCAAAATTATGGCCTTCGCTGATGATTGTGTGGTGGGCATATCCAACAATCAGGACACTTGCAGAATTGAGAAAATAATACAAGAGTACTCAGCAATAAGTAACGCATCACTTAACACTGTGAAAACGGAAATCATGCACCTGGGAAAATATCAGACCCATTGGACGCCATCTACCCAGAGCCAACAAACTAATACAACACCAAGACTCCTTTTCAGACATAGGAGGCGAAAATTAGCAACGACCTCACTGAAACTTCCATTCACCACCAAGCCAACAGCTGGTTCTGTTCGTCACTTGGGGGTATGGTTAGAAGCAGGAGGCTACGCTAATTCCATGATGAAAGATCAACTTCTAGACAAAAATAACAAAACGCATTGCCTCCTTACATGGACACCAAACAGGTCTAACAGGAAGGGTCACGGTAGCCAACTCTATGATTCTATCAATTATATGGTTCACAGCCCATGCAATCGCTTTCTCACCATCCTTCTTCAACACAATTCACGCCCTATTACAAGGATGGCTCTGGTCCAACCACAACCCCCCTGTACGCCTTATAAACCCTATTTGGCTCTAGAAGGAATGGAGTTATGGGGCTTACTAATTATGTAGAGCAAGCAACCCACATACTAGAATCCTTTATAGCTCAGGTGACTAGCTCAGATCTTCCAGATGCACACTGGGCCATAACAGCAAGATATAACTTCACACGTGCACTCCATTTAAGAAATCCAGATCACCTAAACACATTAAACAATTATCTGTAATCTCACCCTACAGCTACAGGACCATACGGAACTCCTGCACATTTCAAATGAATACTCCTAGCCATGAGAAGAGCGACATGGCGAATCCACATAAGCAGCCAAACCAGTCACCGAGGACGCCCAAGACTAACTCACAGATAAGAAATCAATGACCAAATAGTCACAGACAATATGATATAAAAAACCCAAGTATCATAGCCAGGATAAATTACTTGGACTATATGGACATAACCTACAACCTGGAGACTCAAAGAAGAGTATTGAGATACACACATCAACCTCTACTCCAACCCAGGATAAGTGCACATGTATGGAGGTGCATGAAGAGAGTATACCGCACAGCTGAACGGTCAAATGCAGCTCACACCTCATATACAATATGTGGTCAGTATGGAAGCTTATCCCACCGTTTAGAACATTGCCAACATCAGCGGATGTATGGAAAGAGGCCATGCGTCTATTCCTCCAAGAAAACGGACAACCATTCAGCCTAGTAAGGAACATGTTTGCTATAAACATGGACTCTCCTATCCACCCATCTCTCAGGGCGTTAATAGTAGCAATAGCACTATGGACGATACATACAATAGTACTGGAATTGTTCAAAGGAGCAGCGCCTACAATCCAAGAAGCCATCCATCGCTTCCACAGCCATATATTGGAACATTTCCAAGTATGGCTGTTTGAATACATGACCCCCATAACAGAAGAACAATCAACACATGGTTCCCCATATGGTTCTTAAAGGTTGATCCTTTCCTTCACACATGCTGTATCCAAGAATAAGCCAGCATAACCCCCTCTTCCCTACCGTCCTAAACTTGGTGATCCTGGAGACAACAAGAGGGGCCTTGAACCCTCTGGGGTGTCTCTAATTTTCGAATTTAAAAACCCACACTATATTGGAAGTGCTTGTCCCCTGGTCGACCTTCCTTGAATAAATAGAAAATCTATGAGTATGCTAAAGAACGATAAAAGTAGGAGGTTTTATGAAAACCATTACTGAAGACCTAGATGCTCGCTTGACCTACAAAAAGCAATCCCATCTCAAGACCAAGTATCAATATAATCTACTACACCTCAACAGACCTTCCACACATGATAATTTAAGATTTAGTTGGCCCTCTACCCCAGACTACTGTTGGAAATCGATATATTTTAGTAGGTATTGATCATTTTACAAATGGTTTGAAAAGGTGGCTCTCTCTTCCCTAACTGCTAGAGCTACCGCCACTTTTCTTCATCAGAATAATTTAACTCATCATGGGTTTCCTCAAGTTTTTTCTGTGACAATGGGAAAAACTTGACCTGTAGAGTAGTCAAGATCTTAGCCACTTCCGTGGGTGCCCAAAAGCCCTTTTCAACAAATTATACCATTCTACCTATGGCACTGTAGAAAGAGAAAATAGAACCTTAATATCCATCTTGCAAAAAATGGCCATCTCTGACCCTCTCCTCTGGTATCAGTATTTGCTATTGCTCTGATGGCCTACCAATAAGTTATTACCAGATCCTCAAGATGTCCCCATTCCGCGTTTTATATGACTAAGAACCTGGGGATACCCGCTCTCTTAGCCACAGACTTGTTAACTGCATAACTGATGGTCCTGACAAGGACATGGGGAGCCTTGCCCAACACATTATTTAGTTTAATCAGAAGCTAAGGATAATTTACTAAAACTGTCACTAAAGAGGGACAGACATCTAATGAGCTAGTCTACCTCTTCTTAAGTTTCAGATATCTGACTTGATCTTATAATACCATAAACGCATCACTCCCAGAAATTGAGAAGCTCAGGTCCATTTGTGAAGGACTTTTTGTTCTCAACTACAAAAGGGGATGTTTAATCCATCAAATCCATCGCTTCTGGAGTTATTATCAACAGAGTCCATGGACGTTTCTTGCGCCCTTCTTCTTCCCCAACACCCTTGAAGTGGATAATTTCAAACAATTACATGTTCGCTTAATTGAGAAGAGTGCTCCAGTGGTGTATACTTTGAGATTTAAGAAAAATCCTCGCTCAATAATAGAGCGAATAATTAGTTTAGATTTATAGTAATACTCCCAAACCCCAGCGGAATAGCTTAATTTTAGCCATTATGAATCCACCAAACTTGTGGCAGAATATCCAAACTGGATCTAAAGTTTGCCCTTGCACTGCTTTAAATGTAGTGCCGCCACTTATGGGAAACCCATCTCATTTCATAAACTTAAAAATAGTCTGAGAGGTGAAAATAGTCTACAGATGTCTGAAGGAATTTGTTATATTAATCCCTACCACATGGACATATCTTACCTGCTGATAATCACTAGCCTGCACTGGAGTCAAGATGAGGGGACAAGACTTTTGAGCGCTCTGATAGGCTAAATCTTCATTTAACTAAAACGAGCCACGCCATGCCTAATCTGAGCTCGCAGGTAACTCACTATTAGCTCTCAAGTAGTTTAAATACCAAGCGACAATATTTTAATAGGGGATCGCCTTTTGTTTCCTTTTTTTACGATTGAAGAATTTATATATAGCCTTCTTGTGGTACTTTCCCCTTTTTATCTAATTAACCGCGTGTAAGAGCCTCTTTATGCCTACAACCGTGTGATTGTTGAAATCCTGTGCTACCAGCACCAGCAAGCAAAGTAATCGCCAGGATTCCAACAGGGTGTAATCTGGTGCGACTGTTTACTGAATAGTAATAGCCTTATCATGGACTTGCCTTTTCTAAATTTAACGCAATCAGGATATTGTGGCTGATGTCTGTCTCACTTTTGGTGTACATAAGGAAGCCCTTATAAAAGTGCTTTGGGCTACATTACTTACCCATCTTATGGCCAATGTAAAATATGCCAGGCAGTAAAACACTAATTGGAATTAACCAGATTGCATTTTGAGCCTTATCCCAACTCCCTGAGGTTATAATTGGTATTGTGCCCCTCCTCTGCCCAGTCAATGAGGATTCTGGATACAGTTGGTGGGATTGGCGGTGGTTTTTAACTTAGATTGGTTTGTTTTTGAAAGACTTTATCAGCTTGCTTGAGAATTTGTTTCTGATAGATTTTTATTCTCACATGTTGATGCCATGTTCATTGCTGAGTTTGGAGATTCAATTTCCTATTAAATTTGGTCAGCATCTGACATCATAATTTTGATCAACCACCTGCCTATCAAATTGTGAGGTTGCTTACCCACCAGTAAAGGAGCTTTTTAACCAGGAGGGGAGCTTTGGGTACGGTGCCATCTATTCCCATATAGGGTGCAATGAGAAAGGTTCAAGTAATTTAAAAATCCGAGACCAGTTGATGCCCCATGCAAGATCCAGGCAACACAAACGTGTTGGCATTATTTAATTAAAAAACTTGGTCCATACCTGCCAGGCGTGTGGTTTAAAAGTTGATGAGGACCATACCCTTCTCACATGATTTTAAACTTCTTTTTGTCTTAAGTCAGCGCCAATTTTTATTTTGCTAATGGAAAGTGAAATAAGTGACATTGTCTTGTGCTTCAGCATCTGGCTCATTGGCACCATGTGAGCAACATACCAGAGTTTTAAGGGATAGATATGTTGATCACTTTCTTTTTTTTTTGAAATTTAGGCTTGTGTACTTCCAGTAGGCTACGTGGGCTGACATGCTGGTAAGCACTGCTTGTTCCACCTTCTTGACTGCAGGCCCTTTTTGTTATTATAGGATCTCCAGGTAGAAAAATGTATACATGGGATGTAGTAGAGTAAGGCTAGAGTTTTTTTAAAAATCAGGTTGATAATCTTGACTACAGAATTCTTCTCAAAATTGATTTAGGCATTTGATGCCAATTGGGAGGAGCTGATAAACTCTTTATTACCTTAAAAGTGGTTTTCAAAGCTAATCCCTTCCACCGTTCCATCATGGAATCTTACATCTTGATGGGCCATTGGCTGGACTGTACTATACCCCTAAGCTTCATCATATTTGCTACCAACATGATTTTGCAGATAAATGTTTAAAAGGATTAGTGACATGCGATCACCTTGGTGGAAGCCCTGCTCAATTGGTTTCAAGTCTGTTAGACCCTCAGTTATGATAGCCTTAATTGTAAGTCCTGATTACAAAGTGGTGATAAAAGAAAAAATTTGTTGGAGATTATGTAAGCTCATATTCCCAAGTGTAGAAATGATACCACTACCCAATCTTAGGCCTTCATAATGTAAAAATTATGATGTAGCCATACTCAGATTCGCATATGTCCTGCAGGAGGTTTTGTATTGAGCTGATACTCTCTCAAATAGTTCAAACATTGATGATTCTGTGTTAGCTTTATTAAGAGTACGCGGCGCCATGAGCATCAAGCAGTTTGATAATGAGCACATTGGATTTTATAGCTGGCATTTAAAAGGCTATTAGGCACCAGTTAAAGGTTCTATCAGATACCATTCTTGTACGGGAGCACAATATGAGTCTCCTGGCCCTTAAGATTTGACGCCCATTTCAAAGGCAGTGATTGTATAGATAGGAGAGTTTCTGCGCAATGTGGTCACAGATTGTGTTGAGCATTTCCATACATATGATGTCAGGGTCTGTAGTCTTTCCTTTCAGCAACTCCGTCAGTGCTTGCTTAAATTCTGTAATATATAATCCAGTGATGAGTGATATTTTTATGGGTTCACTAAAATTTTAAGCCCTTCAAGTAAATCATCAAACCCTAATAAATAACCCTGTTTGATGGATCCCTTGTTTTCTTCCCAATTTATCAGCATAGCTTGATAGATTATTCTACCTCATAACCTGTAAATTATACTAAGGTAGTGCACGCATGATATTAATTAGTGATACTATATTTAGCTTTAAATAATTTCAGTTGATGCTTATATATGGGACTTCTTGGGTGCTAATTGGGTCCTATGGTATAAACTTAATTGCACTCTAAATCAGTACACTAACAACAATGCACTGAGGAAAAATTATGTTGTCAATTATTGTGTTGAAGAAAATACACTTTAAGAAAATTTGCCAAATAGGCGTATTAAAGTGCTATGAGAGGCCTCTGACCTGCTAATTTTGGGCATGTCATAAATTATTTACTTATATTTCTACCCTTTTATTTTTTTATAAATTGAAATATGACTAAGCTTATTCATGTTGGTTATAGGACGTTTGAGCGTGTACTTATTACCATTACTTGCACCCAAACTCCCCCATATAGGAGCATGTTACTATAATCAAACAGTGTGTGATTTGTTGTTATGCCAGAATCAGTCCAATCTGGTTTAATTCGATTTTATCATATTCATGGTAGTACTAGCAGGATTGTTATTTTAAAAATGATCTCATCTAACAGAAGGTTATTGCCAAGAAGTTTTCAACTGTGTATAATATTGGAGGTTGCTCATGGAGGAGATCATTGCATGATATTCACTGTTTATCTTTAAAATTTATTGCGGGGAAAGCTGACCATAGGATGGACACTTCCAAATACGACTCAAGACAGACAAACTTAGTACCGGGGGAGGCACCCCAGAGAAGCGATGCTATCTCTTGTTGCCAGCGGGAACGCCACTTATGGGGAGAGGGAGGGAACGTGTGAAGGGGCCATAGCCACTATTGAGCACGTGTGGAGGAAGGGGTCTGATTTGATGAACCAGACTGGGAACCAGGAGGAGACCAGCTGTCGGTGACGCGGTGGGAGGTATCCAAACATCTATGCTTGAAAGTGGTCCGCAAAATGAGACTGGAATCTGTGGACAGTTTCTGGAAGGGTGGGGGTGGAGCCTGCGATGGCATCTAAGACAATCGTGTGGATGGTCCACATGGCGATTGCAACCACCAGAGCACGGAGGGAGGGGTGGAAGGGAGGAGGCCATTGATAGAGCAAACATATCTCTTGACAGACTGAAGGGATGCGTTTGATCCTGGCCCAGCAGACGTTGAACCTCACGCCATATCACTTTAGAGGTGGGGCACTTCTCCAGGTGGTGGAACAGCGTTCCATACTGGCCACACACGACACAGGATGAGTGTAAAGCGTTAGAGCGCTCAGCTGTATGATACACCCGCCTCAGGCAGCGCCACACATGAGAGCGGACTTGAGGCTGCAACAGAGGGTGATGTACATATTTCCATATTGTTTTTTGGGTCTCAATGGAATAAGGGATGTCCATCATGTCCAGGTAGTCCATCCTGGATAGGACATGGGGCCGAATGGGGATCACGCCATCATGGATGGGTAGCCCCTATACCTCTTGTGTGAACTGAGGAGAGGGGCGGCCTCTTTGGGTTGTATGTCACTAATATGAATTCTCCACTATGCGCTCCGCATGGAGAGTAGGATTCGTTTGTAGTGGGTTTTAGTCCCGTGAGGACCTGTGGCTGATGTGTGTGATGCGAGGTATTTCATCAGGGAGTGGGAGTTTGATGGATTGTTGAGGCCCAAAGCTTGGGAGAAGTTGGAGTGGGCTGCGCGGGACTGGTGTTGGGATGGGAGTGTGGGAGCGGTGACAGCCGCGATCCAGGTGCCCAGGATCTTGGCAGCATGGGATTTGAAGTCAAGCAGGCCCAAGCCACCTTGATGATGTGGGCCAAACATGACCTCTAGCCGCACTGGTGGAGGGCGGCCTGACCAAAGCCATCCTTGTAGCAAGGCATACAAGGATTTGAAGAAGCTTGGGGAGAAGGGGATGGCATGGGCTCCGAACCAGACTTTGGATAGGAACATAGAGTTGGCTAAAACAACCCTGCCAGTCAGGGAAGTAGGGTGGGCTCTGAGAGAGGCGATTCACTTTGTCACGTTGTCCAGAATATGGCACTCCATTACTGCTGACGCGTATCCGCCTGCCTCCATCCACACGCCCAAATGGCGTACTGGTCCTGTGGTAGGGCGTGGCACGAAGAAGAGCACCAGTGGAGCGGTATGTGTTGAGTTAGTAAGGCGTGGACGTGGGCGAGCAGATGGGCCAGGTTGGGAACTAATTGCTGGGGCCCAACAGTTCTGAAACTGACCAAGGAGGATGATTTTGGTTTTGGAGGCGTTCAGTGCCGCGTTGCTTACCTGGGAATATTCCTGGATGAGAGCTTCAAGCGCGCGTGCATCTTGATTATTAGACACCCCAACCACACAATCATCTGCGAACGCCAATATTTTGACTGGGGCTTGGGTTGGCACATGGACCCCAGTGAGTTGGGCATTCACATTTTGCAGTAGTGGGTTAAGGCTGAAGTTGTATAAGAGTGGGCTGAGGGGGTCCCCTTGTCGCAAGCCCCTTTGAGGGAGGACTACTTCCGTTAGGAAGCCTGGGCCACGCACTGCCATTGTTGCTTATTCCGTGAGCAGCATCACCCAGTTGATGAAGCGGGGGGTAGGCGGAATTGATGGAGGCAGGCCCTTAGGTATTCCCAGTTTACTCTATCATAGGCCTTTTGTTGGTCCAAGAATACAAGTGCCCCAGAGGCTGTGGACTGAAATACATTAGCCACAGAGTGCATGTTATCCCAAATTGACCTTCTGGGGATGAAACCAAATTGCTCTGGGGAGATGGTGGCAGATGCTACAGTCCCTAATCGGTTAGCCATAATTTTTGTTAAAATTTTGGTGTCTGTGTTTGTTAGAGCAATGGGGTGCCAGTTGGCTAAGTCAAGCTTATCCCCTTCTTGAAGAGTGTGACAGTAAAGGCCTCATGTCCTCCTGGTAGGAGGCGCGTTTCCAACAGGCTTTGGTTAAGTGAGGTGAGCAGCAATGGGGATATATATTTGAAATATTTTTGTAGAACTCATATGGAATGCCATCTGGCCTGGGCATTTTCGGTTTGGCACACCACAAATGGCTGTCCATTATTTGTTCAGAGTAATTAAATTCAATATTTCTGGGTATTAGAAAATGGTGTGGATATGAGCTTAGTTGAGAAATTCCACCACTTTGGCTGGCTGAATTGGTTTGGCTCGGTACAACTTGGAGTAATATTTTTGCATACCAATTGCCACTTCGGCTGGTGTATCCACAATAGAATTATCCGATCTTTGCACCTGTGTGCAGGCCACACTCTGGCATGGTTCAAAATTTTTTTAAAGAAATATGCGGTGCACTTGTCGCCTTTGGTGATGCGTGTGGCCCTGTATTAGACACAAATCTGATGTTTGTGTTGCCTTTTGAGTGCATTGAGGTGGGCAGCTGCCTCCGCCCACTTCCAGCCCCATGCAGGGCTGTATCCTGTAGCTGGAATGTTGGACTCTAAGTGTACCAATTCTGCCAGAGCGTGCAAGATAACCGCCAATGTGGCTCGTGAGCATCTGGAGGAGAGATGGCGAGAGTGGCGGATGGTGTCCTCTTTGAAAGTTGCCCATGTGGAAATGGGGTCCACGCAAAACGGTGCAACAAACTTTTTTGCCAAAGTTGCCTCTTCCACCCACATGGAAAATCCTGGTGACGCGAGCTCGGGGGGGCGACTTTTGCACCAATGTGGGTCTTAGCAACTGTGACAGGTAGGTGGTATGTTATCAAGACCAGTTGGTGGTCAGAGAATTCCATTTTCGTTGTTGTGAAGTGGGAGATGTGGGGTTGGAATTTCGCTGGCGTCAGAATAAGGTCGATGCAGGTCATGGACCTTAATTGGCTGTTGTGGACGTGGGGATGCACCATGTTTTCGAGCAGCAGGCATGTAGCAGCAGTGCATCCATTAACCCAAGGGTGGCCTTTAGAACGCGTAGTTCAATATGACCCTGTGGGGCATGGGGTGAGGGAGGCCATCAGTCCATAGGTGAGGTTATCCAACATTTCATGTCGCCAACTAGGAAAGAATCAGGGGGTAGCGGGAGGGATTTGACTGATGAGAAAAATTCCCAATGCTCGTGTGCACCGTTTGAGGCATAAATGTTGATGATTGCGTGTGCTACATCAGCCCACGAGAAGGTGATGATGAGCACTCAGCCATTTAGGAATGTTTCTGAGGATGTGAATTTGAAAAAATTATTTTTCTGAATTAGCACCCCACAGTGCTTTGACCAAAAGGATAGGGATGGGAGGAGCCTTGTTTTCCAAGTTTCCTCGGAACCTCGTGGACAGTGGGACTCCTAGATGGCCAGGATATCCACGGGTAAATTGTGTTGTAAAAAACTCAGTTTCCTAGCCTGGGATGGGGAGGCCTTGAGTCCAGTGATATTCAACATCCCTAAAGTGAAGGTTTCCCCCATTGCACCTTAGGTGTGAGGGGTGGGCCCCTGGGCCCACCAGCCTCTTCTAGGTCCCCATGGGCTTTCACAGCAGCGCGGGTGTTAGCAGCAATGCTATTGGAGTTTTTGTTGATTTTTGCAGAAAGAGTCGCATTGGCTTTGGCCTTCACTTTTTGTTTTCCTAACATCAGACGAATTTTTTGTGGTGCAGATGAGTTCGGTGCACCATTGAGCGGGTCAAAATTTTTTTTTCAGTTAGGATAGGTCCCAAGTCAGTTTCAACTGGAGCTTGGGTGCAATGATTGGGTGAGATCGAGTCTCCCATCTGGATCCTCGGATTGAGTGGCCTGCTCAGCATGAGCTTCCCAATCTGATTAGTTGATGAATTCCTGAGTTGCTTCCGCTGCAAAGGTTTCCATGTCCTCCTGGTGTTGTGAGTGTGGGATAGCAGTGGTGGCCTTGGCCATTTCCTTGGCCGCACCCTATGGGCCTTCTTAGCCTTCTTCCATTCTTGCAGAGAGATAGGCTTTACCAATAGGTAGCAGCCTTGTGCTCCCCACGGGAAAGCATCCTTGGTGCTTGCAGTTGGTTCGTAGTGCGCCTCTCCGTTGGCCATGGCCACTGAGGGGTGCTCTTGGAATGTGACGCCCTCCTTGATGGGGCTGCGTGTGCCTTGTGGCTGAACACGTCACAGTGGGTGCAAATGGGGGCGCGCTGTCCACGGTCACCTGGAATGGGTGGGTGGTATGCCCTGTGATATTAATAAAAGTGGAGTGCGGGATCTGGGTTAGGTCCTTCACAATCTCCTCAGTTGGGGTCAGAACTGCGATGGCTTTGCCGGTGCACAGGTGTGGCATCAGCGTGAAGCATTGCATTTTGAAAGATTGTATTTTGCCATATATGGCGAGACCATCTTTCAGGTGTTGTTCCAAAATGTCACGTTTTACCGTAGTAGGCAAAAAGTCAAACGTGAGGAAAATTTGGTTTGATTTTGTATATCTGGTGCATTTGGTTTCGACGACCTGTTGCCCTTCAGGGAGGTCAACCACTATGCGCACCGCTGCAGCCTCATCTGCTGCTTTTTTGCTCTCAAAACCTAGGTCCAGCCAACCGTGTGACATGGAGTGAGGTGCAACGTACACCGCAGTTGGGAAAATTTTGTGTACATCTTCACAAAATTTTTCCCATAAGGCCGTTTTTAGGATGTCCAGATACACGCAGACTCCAAATTCCACCGATGAAAGTGGTTGGGAGTGAAGCGTGTTGATGTACTGGTTGCATCATGCTTGCCATGCGAGTATCTCCGTGGAAATCGTATCCGCCAGTTTTTTAAGAATTTTTACAATTCTGCTAGATTCTCCGGGGCGTTTTCAAACGTTGGAGGCCGCGGGCCTTCCACCTGCTCCTCTTACCTTGCTTGCCCAACTGCTCCCTGACATGGGCGCAGAATAATCTCCTCTGTGAGATTATCAAACTAGATTCAGTCTTAAATTGAATAGGTTGCAAAAGTGTTTTCAACGAGAAAGAAAAGTGATCCATGATATTCACTGTTAAATAACCCTATCTTTTATTTTTATTTAACTGAGGTAAGCTGACCAGAACCCTATCTTATTATCTGTTAAATAAGATTTAATATTTGTTAAGTAGTGTTTGTGTGCCTATACTTCCCAAAAGAAGTACATAGCTTGTTTTCCTGTTTGAGAAGTAGTCTTAATTGTGTAAGAGAAATTCATATTGCTTACAAAAACAGAAGGTCTCATATCATTTTTTATAGACACTAGACTAGAGAATGGTGATAATACAGGAGATATTTGGCATTTTTGAGGATTATAAAAAACTACCTTCCAAATTACAAACAGGAATAATTTTATATGTGAGTCTATATCCTCAATTTCTGGCATGCTGTAAGTCTGGGGAGCAACCCCTCTGCTTAGACTGGGCAGTGTTTCCATTCCTTAATAAAAAGGGTCTGAAGAGGGTGGCTGTCCCTCTCATCACACATGTTGATCTTGCCCATGTGGCAGATGAGCGCTGGGTAACATTTCTCCATCTGAAGATTCCTCCCCATTCTCTGTGCTTGCCTCAGCTGAATTAGTATGACAGATTAAGGAAATTTGAACCAAAATCAATGGAAACCGCCACCCCCATGAGCCTAAAGGACCTAATGAAGTCAACGGCGCTGAGCCCTTGAAATCAAAGTAAAATGACTTAATTTATGGTAAGTGGTCCGATGCACTTGCACATTTGGTAGATGTGAAATTTGATGTTGAATCCTCAGTAACACTTGTCAATGGCATTGGGCCATTTGGAAATGTCATTGGTATAAACTTTGCTCCAAAATCTATGGGAGCAAAGCCTAACGGGCCTGTACCTCCTAATAGGAATGCGTCTAGTAACAAATCCTAGGTCAAAATTGCCAATGGCTTTGAGCCATTGGGAAATAATGTTGCTGGTTCAGAACTCCCTTAAATAATCTTTGGGGACAAAGGCCAACGGGCATGTACTTCCATTAGGAGACTGTTGCCGCTAGCTCAAAACCCCCACCTCAACAATCTGGATTGTCATTCAATGTTATATACTTGACCAAAAAATGCCCAAACGACAAGGCATGGGTGGGTTAGGTATTCCAAACCTGTTTCTGACCAGTTGGGACTGCCCCTATCTGGGTTGGCCTTGGGATTCCTGTTAGCCTCTAGGCCAGATGCCGTCACACTATTTTTACCCAACTGAGGTAAGCTGACCAGGGGAGAGACATTACCAGAACTTAAAGAGCAAACAAATAAATACTCACTGAACAAAATGAATGAACCATTTAAAATGAGTAAACAAACAAAATGCAAATACAGCCAATCCAGGTTGGACAGCAGGAGCTGATTATCCTATCATGGCGGAAGGGGAGGCAGATCAGGGGGCTCATTCTCGGCATCATCTTCACTCAAAGCAGGGCATAGGCTACAGCGGGAGCAGGGGCATCAGGGCAGCAGCTGAATGTGGAGCGAAACTTCCAATGATTGGGGTGACAGAGAGACAGCAGTTGACTATAAGAGAGACAAAATAATTAATCAACTCTGTTTCAGCTTTCATTCATGCATTGGGGAGCTTTAAAAATGTAGTGATATTGGTGCGGGTAATCTTGGCTTTGGAATTCTGTGATAGACTGCCATGTGCTGGATGGCGTCATTGGCAGTTCTGATATTTGATCAATATATTCTTTTGGAGCGTATTGGCAGTGGAGGGAATAATGGGAGGAGGGATTCCTTTTTTGAGCATAACCACTGATTTGTCTGCAGCTTTGCGAAGAGGAAATATTATGGCTTAGCCGTTGCAACAACAGCCAGCTGGTGGTCACCACTAAACGTTTCAGCGTTTTTCTGGAGGGCGAATAAATAAGGGTAGCTTAGTATCTTGGTCAGCATACACAGACCGCTCAAGTTGGATAGTGGGGTCTTCAATAATATTACTGGACTCATCAATTCATCCAATAAATCCCAAGGATTTTGGTTGAATTGAATTGGGGAATCGGCATATGCCTGAGGTTTGGTTGGTTCATTGGAGGTAGCATGGGGCAAACTTGGGTCCAAGCCAGTGCTTTATTGGAGGGAGTAACTATAGAACTGTGGAGAGGAGGAGGCTTATTGGTGGTTGCAGGTGCAGTTGCAGCAATAGTCTTTGGGGGAGGGGAAGGTAAGATCATATCACATACTAAAGCTGGTGAGGGGTGGGCAGCAGATTGAAATCCAAAGGACAAAAAACACAGAGCTGTTGGAAGCAGCTAAGGATGGGCACTTACATTTCAAGTGGTCCAACTTGAAACAGGATGGAAAGATCGTCCAACCATACTCTTTGCATGCCCAGAACGGATGTTCAGGGGCAGAGGAATGACGGTGCAAGGAGGAATCAACGGGGTAATTTTTAAATTCAGGGCTGATTATGGCATATGCCCGAGGCCCAGTGAGGCGTGTGGCCCCATTTGGGACCATAAATTGTAAGATGGGGTTGGAGACATAGGTTGCCAAACTGTTCATTAGCTCCAGGTGGAGCATTACAGGGGGAGGTGGGTGGGCAAACCAGCAAACTGAACCACCAAAGTGGTATCCACTGGGAGCCAGGTCAAAATTGTGGGGAGAGGGGTACCCTGGAAAACCAGGGGCATAGTTGCCAAAGTGGCGGCGTTGGCTTCACTGGTGAAGATGAGATCAAAATAACCCTTATAGGGGAGAAATCAATAAAACCGGCGGTAGTCATCATCACTGAGCCATTTTGATAATGGCTTGGTCATGGTATGGGAAGAGTTTCCCATAGTCGACCATTAGGCCATAACGCATGTTGCTCCAGAGGAGCACACCAGGGGGCAACGAAGCGCCGCTTGGTATGAGTGAGGTGGGCGTCAAGATTCTTGGGAAGAACTAAATGTCTCAGGGGTTTGGTATAACTGGGAGATCCAGTCCAAAATCATTTCCTGACTGGATGGAAAATGGTGGTAGAGTTTTGCCGCAGCCCCACACTGGAGCAGCTTTTAAGAAATCTGATAACATTAGAGCTAAACTACATTGGGTGACCAAATTTTTCTTTTCCTTTTTTTCCATAAGATTTGCTCAGAAAGTTATGCTGAGTGTAAAGAAAGTTCAGATGTTATCACGCTAACAATCAGAAATGCAGTGAACTTGTGAGTCAGGCATTTGAGGTTAAAATGAAAGTGACTCAGTCTGCTGCCAATTTATTCAATGCTGGTTCAGATTAAAATTGTTTTTCCCCTCCCTCTAAAGTTCGCCAGGTTAGGTCAAAATTTTGAGGGCCCCAATCCCATGCTTTGATAAATATTTCCCAAATTTACCACAATTTTATCAGTCATAACATACCGTGGAAATTGTTGATTTGATTTTCTTAACTTAACTCTCTATTAAAAATCTTCCCAAGTACCCATTTTTTGATTTATTTCAAATATTCTCTTGCTGAGCTTCCTATGGTGATAACCCTATGGCCTTTCAGACCCTGCATTGGTTGGGCAATACCCATCTTGATAGTAACCTTAGCTCCCTCTATAGCCAGCTGGGCTTACCAAGTAAGAAACTTCTGGAAATTTAGCCCAGATGCTGAAACTATCCACCAACAGGGTATTTGAATTCTGAGAGCTCATCTATCTCCACTTCACGTGAGGATCTTCCCCTAACCTCTGTTTATCTGTCTAACCCTTCCATGGAGTATCCCAAAGTAGCTAGTACGATGGTTCAACTATCTGCAGCAAGGCTCACTGGATCTGGAGTTACTATATCCTGGTTCATTGCCAGGTCTTTTTACACTTGCAACACACCAATGCACCCTTATTACACATATCCCCACGCAATATAATGTCATTTGAGCGGCAATGCCCCTGACATTCTGACTTGCCTTTTGGGTGCTTTTGCATCCCAACTGTTAGGCCACTCTAAACTTCATAATCCGTCTCCCTGACACACATGACCAGGAAGTGGTTCGCAGCACACTTGTTCTCCCAATATCCCAGCTGCGTTTCAGCCTTTGGGTCATTTATAGGAAATTGTTCCCTATGAAGAGAAAACCTTTATTGACTTGGTCCAGAGTGGTGATGCTGCCAAAAGTTTTATAGATTTCGCCCCTATAAGGGTTATTTTGATCTAGGCTTGACTTCTGAAACTAATGCTGCCACTGCGGCCACCGTTCCACTGGTTTTCCAGGGCACCCTTTTCCCCACAACGCGCATCCAGCTCCCCACCAACACCACTATGGTGGTTCAGTTTGCGGGGTTCCCACTCACCTTCACCCCATGGTGCTCCATCAGGAGTTAATGGAAGGTTAGGCCGCATACAGCTCCAATTTCATCCTTCAATTTGTGGCCAAAATGGGGCTGCTCGCCTTGCTGGGCCTCAGGCATCCGCCAATAATAGCCCAAATTTCAATAAAATTGCTTTGTCAATTCCTCCCCCTGCACCATCATCCCCTCTGCCCCTGACCACCCTTTCTGGGCCCGCGTTGAGGGTGGGCGGACCATCTGTCCATCCTGCTTAGAGTTGTATCACTCCAAGCGTAAATGCAATTCTCTTGATGCTTCCACCATACCTGCGTTATCTCCATCTGGCCTCCAATTAGCCACACACCCTACTACCTTTCTGGTATGGGGTACAATCCTTCCCCCTCGCCCAAATCCTGCTGCCGCTATGGTGCCTGAAGCTTTCAATCAGCTCCCTCCTCAGTTCAGTGCCACCTGCGCCTCAACCAATCAGGAATCAGATAGTACAACAGCTCGTTCCAACATTATTCTTCAATCACTAGCCACACCCCATCAATATATTAACCATGATTTCAATTACAACTTGAACCCAAGGACTTCATTGGATGAAACTAATGAATTAGCATTGTAATTAAAGAATCAAAAATCTAAAATCAAAGAATTTATCTAGATACAGCACCCCATTTAGATCCCTTGGCGTTTTTATGCCCCAAACAAATGCCCTTGTGTTCTGCTCTGAACAGCTCACTATTGCTGCAAATGACACCATGATATTAACGCCCTCCATGAGATGGCCAATATGTGCCAGGCAGATGGCAAGTAGAAAATAGACTGGCCTATCAGCCTGAATGCCGGAGCATCCAAGTGGTGGACCAGAATTCCAGGGGCACTGCTGCTGGTATGACGGTTATGGAACTGGAAGGGAAGTTAAATCTCAACCAATAATAAATGGAAATTTGGGGGAGGGTGTTTTTTATTGGAAATTTAAGTGAAGAGAATCGACCAACAATTTTCTCAGGGTGATGCGCCCAATTAAATAGTCATCAATTTTGGGGAGGGAAAATAAGTCAAGGATCAGGTTCCACAAATTTGACCTAAGTGGTGAACTATTTGGGAATATGCGGGTTAATTCCCTAGGGACTGACATTGCAAAATTTAGTAACAAGCCAAGTTTTGGTCAGTTTGACCTAAGAGGTGAAATATTTGGGAATAAGAGAGGGGAAGACTTTTGATCATCATGTAAACAGAATTTGCAACAGTTGGGCATTCAAACTGACAGCTCAGCCTTCATACCTTTTCGACCATTTGAAATCTGAGTATCCATCTGATTACTGCTCAAATTAGTTGCGATTAATTCCATTTTGGTGATCTCAGTGCAGATTTTAATAATTCATCATGACAGTTCTGCCGAGGAGAGTGCAAGTACTGATTTGGGATCCAAAGCTGAAGGACCATTTTCCAGCGCTCATCTACCATGCGAGTGAGATTGTCCTGGGTAATGGGGGTGTGGCCATCCTCTTTGGTATTTTCTTGCTCAGGAACAGAAGGTTGGCCCAATTAATGTCCAGCATACGTTCCTCGGGACTTACAATATGTCAGTAGTGATACTTGCCAAGGATCTCCCTCCTTAAATTATTGCTCTGACCATAGCCCCGCAGGCAAAATGTGACATCCTAAACCTCCACAAACAAGCAAATGCCGCCATCCAGAAAAATTGTTATCACTTTTTCAGGCCAAGCCAAAAGCTTACAAGCCTCCATATCATTATTATCCCAGCTTTCTTCCATCCGCCTTCATGCGGAAAACTGCTTTTTCCAGTACCTAGGTGCAACTGTGCTGCAGATAATTTCAACATCCAGCTGACCATCAGCCAACTCGTACCCATGTCGCTGATCACCCCAAACCATTGCTTTCCTCCTTGGCCCGCACTCTTGCCTATGAAGAGGACCCTGATAGAAAGATTAGCCTCCCAATCCCTCTTCCCCTTCCACCATGGTGAGTTGAGTGTCTCATCGCTGTCCCACCTGGTTGGTTGTGTTCTCATTAAGTTGTGTTTCACCCGCTTGTTTTGGGCGGTCAAATCATTCTGTTTGGGTAGGTCTTTTTGTTCATTCATTTTTTAGCTCTTCAAGCTTCAGTAATGTCCATGCACTGATTGTCATACCTCAAAAAAATTAAATCTATATCCTCAATTTTCCTTGATAAATAAATTATTTTGCACCATTGGTTAAAGCTTAAAATTTTATTGCTAACTCAAACACACTACCTAATATGGATATCAAGGATCATCAAACAAAATTTACCAAAAGAATAGTGACAACAAGATGGAAACCTTAATGTGCATCACGTCAAATACTTTCCATCCAAACAATATGAAAATAATGAAGGGAATAAATACTCAATTGGTTCAATTTTAGCTAGAATGGGACTATTTATACCACCAAACTTGGCCAAGTTCACACAATCTAATGTTAAAGAAATGTAGGACATCCTTTTCCAAGGATATCAGATTGGTGCATCACCAGTTGATCTGAGCTTCAGTCTCTTCCACTACTTGAAAGACCAAGACTTTAGTTTAAAATCTAATAAAATTAGAGGAAAAAAACCGTATTTTTTATCCAAAGACTTCAGGAGAACAAAGCCCACACAAATGAAAAACTTAGTTTGCTTCATAAATCCATTAATCAAGCATGCTCAAAGAATCTTTGCTCAGAATTATTCTTGAGCTATCAAACATTCATCAAGTCTATTAGGAGGAACAATCAGACCAAACCCTCCTGCTGGAAAATCTTGATACAAGTTTTGTGGAGGTGTTGAAATTGGTACTTAGGCGTCATATTTTAAAGGCATATAACTTAAACTTAAATAAATAAGGTGCTGTATGAAGACAGTCACATTTCTTAAAATTGTAATAAGGAAATCTATGGTAAGAAGGTTTTTATTATAGAATAGAATTAAGCACAATGTAGTATTGTGTACTTCCAAAGGCTCAACTTCTTCACCAGATGATATTTTCAGCTAGGTTCCACTCTATCTACATAGGAAAAAAGATCTTTCCCCACTTAGAATTCAGTATAGATATTGCCTCCTAGTAGCGTTCCTATTGTTGCTTCTCATGCGTACTAAGCAGCACTCTAAAGAAGTAGACTAATGGGCTAATAATCTATATTAGATAAATGAATGAAATCCTAAGGCTTAATGGATTTTCATTGTAGTTGCAATCAACCAATTACGTTAGAGGCTTATGAGGAATTCCATAATATAAGTTATTCCTACCAAATTTTACTTCAATGCAAGGGACAAGATATTGGATAAGGGTATATGTAGTAGAAGAAGATCTAATTTCCTGAGGCCAAAGACCTAAGCTTACATTAGATAAAGGGAATAGAAGTTGCCTGGAAGAGTCATGAGCTTTAATCCATCATATTTTATGATTCTTCAAGGTTTGCGTGGAGAACCAAGTAAGTTAATACAACAATGGCGACTTACTATGATGTCAGGCCTATGCGCTTGAGACTCCTAATATCATCAAAGCCCGTTTCTAGGTATTTATATAAATATAGATGTTAGTCAAATAGTGCTTGAAATATTTTTTGGTCAAAATAATTGCAACTCAACACCTTGGCACCGTTATTGAATTTCATGACGCAGGATATCACAATATGATGCATGTTCAATATGTTGAGCAGCTTGCAGATATTTTAAACAAGATGCAAGCCCAAGCTTTTATAAATAATTTGAGAACCTAAAGGCTCAGTACAAAAAGGATCAGAAAAGTCGTTATGATCTTCCCAAATTCGTTGTGGGTGATGAAGTTTTTTCTAATACTCATGGGTCAGGATAAACATAATAATTAATAGAAATATGGTTTTTTTATTTGAGGTAATTAAGTAAACAACAAAACTTCATCTACAAACCTAATAAAAAAATCAGAACACTTATAGAACTATGTTCATACTATATTTCTAAGAAAGATTAAGAAGCCAGCCAATTAAAAAAAAGCAAAATATTGAAAAAACATAATTAATGAAAGAATAAAAACATAAAATAATTTATAATATCTTAATTGACAATATTATCTAAAGTAATGTAAATAAAAGTCTATGTTTTGATTTAAATTTTTATTTGGGAAGGCTGACAATGGGACGGACACTTATGATAAACACCAACAACATAAAACCAAGAAACAATATGGGCACCCCAGAGGAGCCAAGGCTACCTCCTGTTGTCAGTAAGCCTGCCAGTGGAAGGAAGAGGCGGGACAGTGGAAAAGGCTGGGCCAAAGCTGAACACTAATGAAGGAAAGGGTCCAATGAGAGGAACCAGATGGGTAACCAGGATGACACCAACCAGCAGTTGTGTTATGGCAGGTGGCCAAATAATCAAGCTTTGAAGCGATCTATAAGATGATAGTGGAAGTGATGCATTACCTCATGGAGGGTTGGAGTAGTTCCAGAAAGAGGTCAAGGACAATTGTGGGATTGTCCATAACACGATTGCTACAATTTAGGCTCAGAGAGAAGGAGGGATAGGGGAGGTCATGGAAAAGGGGATGGTGTTTGCAGATAGGCTGAAAGTCTGTACTTAATCCTGGCAAAAGAGACGCATAACACCCTGTTAGATCGCCTGTAATGGCGGCAATCTTCCAAGTTATGGACTAATGACCAATATTGACCACACACAATGCATGAAGACTGTGAGGCATTGGACCGCTCAGCAGTGCTGTATAACTCTCTCAGTCTTCTCCACATATAAGCGTGAAATCTAGGGCTGTAACAGAGGATGGTGTGCATACCGCCAGTTGTCCTTTTGGGTCTTCAGAGAGTACGGGATGTCCAGCTTGTCAAGATAGTTCATAAGGGCAATGAGATGGGGAAGTTGAGGTACTAGGTTGTTTATAACGACACCTTATGGACTTCATGTTTGAAATGGGGAGTAAGGCGACCCCTTTGGGTGGTGTGTCCACTGATTATGATCCTCCACTCAGTGCTCTGTATAGAGATTAGAATTTGTTTGAAGTGAAGTGGTGTCCCATGTGGCTGCGGCAGAGGGATGAGAGGACAGATAGTTAAGTGGAGAATGGAGATGGTTAGGATAGCGGAGGCAAAGTACACAGCCAAATTTGAAGCATGCTGTGCATGACCAAAGTTCTTCTAAAAGTGTTGGGCTGGTGACTGCAGCGATCCAGGTAGCAAGTATATTGGCGGCATGGGCCTCATAGTTGAACAGCACATAACACCACTATGATGAGGGCCAAACATGACTTCAGGCTCACAGGGGAAGGGCGGCCTAACAAAAGCCACTCTTAAAGGAGGGCATACAAAAAATGAAGAAAGAGGAGAAAAAAGCGATGACATGAGCCACAAACAAGACTTTCAACAGGAGCATAGAGTTGGCAAGTAATACCTGGCCTGTGAATTTAAGCTGGTGGCTCTGAGGGAAGTGATGCGTTTTGTGACATTGTCAAGGATGTGGTGCTCCATAACTATTGAGGCGTGCCCTCCATCCTCCAGCCACACTCCCAAATGGCGCACCAAACTAGCGGTGGGTCTTGATATAAAGGGGAATACAAGAGGAGTGGAAAGGTTTGGCCTGAGCAAGTGAACAGAGACCTAGCTGCTGGAGCAGTAGGCTTAAAAGGCGCGGTAACCAGCGGGCTTGGTATCAGCTGAGGAGAGTGATTTCAGTTTTTGAGGCAATAAAGGTCGGTGTTACTGACCCTATAGTAACCCTGGAGAGAAGCCTTTAGCACGTATGCATCACGGTTATCAGACACCCCAACCACACAATCATCAGCGAAAGAAGCATCCTAACAAGTTCTTGGCTTTTTAAGATGGACACCAGTAAGCTTGAATTCACACGGAGAAGTGGTTGAGGATGAAGTTATATAAAAATGATCTTAAAGGGTCCCCTTGAAGGAGACCCCTCTGAGTGTAACCACATTATTGAGGAAACCAGGGCCACGTACTGCCATCATGGAAGATTTCGTGAGCAACATCACCCAAGTTAATGAACCAGTGGGGGAGGTGAAATTTGTGGAGACAGGCTTTGAGTTAGTCCCAGTTGACCATAATCATAAGATTTTTGTTGGTTTAAGAACACAAGCGTCCCTTGTATCTGGAGACTTGCAGATGTTGGCCACGGTGTGAATGTTGCCCCATATTGATCATTTGGGGATAAGACCTAACTGCTCAGAGTAAATTACTTCAGAGGCAACTTCCCCTAGGCAAGTGGCCATTATCTGAGTTAACAATTTAAAATCTGTATTAGTCATTGAGATGGGACGCCAGTTTGCCAAGCACAGATTATCACCCTTCTTATACAGCTTTAGAATATAGGAATCCTGGTCCCCAGGGATGAGGCGCGTTTCTAAAAGTTTTTTTTCTTTGAGGCAAGGAACAGTGAAGAGAAGTAATTTATTTATCTTTTGTAGACTCACAAGAAATCCCATATGGACCTGGGCAATTGCTGTGCGGTGAACTTCAAATGGCATACTAGAGTTTATAACAAGTACTTAAATTCATTAACTCCAATATCAGGAAACAGTGTGGATATGTGCGCCTTTAAGAAATGCATCAATTGAAACAGGTTTGGTTTGGACTTATACAACTCAGAGTAAAGTTCCCAAACTTTAACTGCCACTTTGGCTGAAATGTTCACAACAGAGTTGTCTGGCAGACTCACCTGTGTACAGGCCAAGCTATGGCGCAGGGTGAAAAATTTGTGGAAAAAATAGGAGGAGCACATATTGCACACCTTATATTTTTTGCATTATACAGAACATAAACGTGATGTTTGTGTTGTCTATCAGTGCATTGAGATGAGCAGACACTTCTCCCTCTATGACCTCAAGCTGGGATGTACCCTGCAGAGGGGACATTAGACTCCAGGTGGCCAACTCCCACTAGTGCATGCTTAATTACTGCTGATGCAGCCTAAGAGCGACATGATGAGAGGTGGCATGCCTGGCAGATGATGTTCGCTTTGAAGGTTGACCAAGTAGTAAGTGGGTCCACAGAGAACAGGTGGCAAACTCTGGTGTTGAAGTTTTGGTGTCCACCCATGAGAGAAGCCTGGATTACGTAACCTTGGCTGAACAAAGTTTGCACCATTGCGGCGCCTGTGCCCCAGGCTTGATTAAGTAAAGGATACTGACACCATCATTTGGTGGGAGAAATCAATTTTTATTAATGTAAAGTGCACGATCTGGAGGCAAAAGGTCAATGGGGCAAGAATGAAGTCATTGTGAAACATAGACCTCAGCTGACCATTGTGCACATGGGGTGGTACATGTTGGGTAGAAACGGCATATGCTTGGGAAGGGTATCAAACAGCCCCAAAGTGGCTTTTAGAATGCATAGTTTGATGTGCCCCTGCAAAGGGAAGGGGTTGAAGGCCAGCAGTTGGTGGCCAGGTGGCCCAGCAGTTCAGGTCTCCCACCGCAAACAGATCAGGAGGAAGTGGAAGGGAAGTAACAGCTGAGAGAAAATCCTGATAAGCACACACACAGGCCAGGGCGTCAACATTAACTATAGTGTGCACTTCATCATCTCATTAAAAGGACACAACATGGAGATGACCATCAAGATACGTTTTATAGGTATAAATTTAGGACTATGGGACACACATATAAGCACTTCACAGTGTAATGACCAAAAAGAAAGGGAGCAGGGGAGCATGGTTGCCCATGTGTCCTTGGAAATGTGTGGACAGTGGGATTATGAATAGCCAAGATGTCCACAGATAATTTGTTTTTTTAAAAACTCAGTTTTTTAGCCTGGAACGGCAAGGCCTTGAGTCCAGCGATTTTCAACGTCCCTATTGTGAAGGAGACCCTTATTGCACCTTAGGTGCAATGGGAAGGGCCACCTTTCCCTTTCTCCACCTCCCTTTCAGCACAATCCTTGGTGGATTTACGTGTGTAGTGTGCCACTGGGTAGATGTCCTTATGGATGTTTTACCTTTACTTTGAATGATGTTTCAGATTTGGGTTTCAACTATGATTGACTTTTCATATTGAGGTGCTCATGCGGTGCACCATTGGAGGTCAATAAAAACTTGGAGAGGGTTGGGTTGGTAAAATCAGTTTTGATCGGTGTGCAGTAAACTTGCACTGGTGAACCCAAGTCAAACAGCTGTTCCGCAGGTTGGGGGTATAATTTTAATAGTGAACAGATTAGCGAGCTACTTCAGCTGAAAATGACACAATGTCAGCCTGGGTCTGGGCTGGTGGGATTACAAACCCTGCTAAAGCCGCTACCTTGGCTTCTGCTCTACGGACCTGTTTGGCCTTTTTGCGCTCTTGTGGAAACACAGGTTTAACCTGAATATAACACCCCTGTGCACCCCACGGGAAGGCAGCATCAGTGTCAATGGCAGGTTAATAATGGGAGTTGACACTTCCCAATTGCGCTGGGGATAATTTCATGCTGAGTAGTGCCCTCTCTGGAAGGGCAGGTGTGTGCTTTATGGCCAAAATCATGACAATAAGTACAGATAGAGGGTGCACAATCCACCATAATGTGGAATGGGTGGGAGTCCTGCCCATCAATAATAATAGCTACAGTGTGTAGAACTTGGTTTAAATTCTTTGTAATGACATCATTTGGGGTGATCACTGCAATTGCTTTGCCTGTGCTAAGCTCTGGAATAAGCATGAAGTTCTGCACTTCAAAAAAGTGTAGCTTCCCATAATTTCATAAGTCCATATGAGAGATAGCATTCTAGGTCTTCACATCTCACCGTTGTGGGAGAAAGTCAAAAGTGACAATCACTTGTTAGTTTGGTCTAACGTGTGTGCTTTGTTTCACCACACTTAGACCATCTGGGAGACCAACCATGCACACCTGTGCAGTGGCGTCTGCTGCTTGCGCGGTTTCAAGCCCTAGGTCCAACCAACCCCAGGTCATTGAATGTGGTGAGACATATGCAATGGCTGAAAAGTGTTTCTGCACATCTCCACAGAACTTCTTTAAAATGGCTTTAAACTTATATTAAAAAATTTGAATCACATGATCCACTGACAACAGGTGCTGAGAGTGCAGAGTTTTGATGTATTGGTTGCACTCGACTTGCCATGCTAAAATATTTAGCAAAATACTTACTGCAGTTTGTATTTTTATATTAGCCATTAGTGTCTCCCAGGCGTTTTCTAACTTTAGATGGTGCAAAAAATAATCCTGACCTTCACATGTTTGCACAACCCTCACCAGCATTGGATGCATACTCATCTCCTCATATAGATTATCAAACTTACAATTCTTGAATTATATTGGTTGCAAATAGTGATTACAAAGGGAAAGAAAAGTTTAAAAAGTCTCAATTTTACTTAGTATAAAACTTTTAATTTAACTGAGGTAAGCCGGACCAGGAGACAGACATTACCAAAACTTAAAACCTAAAATAAAATTTTCACCGAATAGAACAAAAAAAATTGCCAAAAATGAGCTGGCGACACACACATAATGCAAACTCAACAAACCAGGTGGGACAGCGGAAACTGCTTATCTCTCTATGGTGGAATGGGGAGGGGAGGTCAGGAGGCTCATCCTCAATAACATCTTCATCCCAAAGCATGGAATGGGCTATGGCGGAGCGCAGGGGCTTCAGGGCGTCAGTGGGAGTGGAGCTATATTTCTGAAAATTGGTGTGGTATTAAGACATCTGCTATATATAAGGGTTCTGATGTAACTTGTTCAAGTTTGTTCAGCTTTTTATGTGTGCGTCAGGTAATTTTTTTAACGTGGCAATATTGGTGCAGGTAATCTTTGATTTGGGTTTCTGCGCTACCTCTGCCACATGTTGAATGGCGTTATTGGCTCCTTTGTGGGCTTCAATCAGCATGTCTTTTTGTACTTTATTGGCTTTGGAGGGAATATTGGGAGGAGGGATTCCTCCTGAGAACATCGCCACTGATTTTGTGGCAGCTTTGTGGAAAGGGCGACTATCTGGTTTGGTCATTGCTTTAACAGCCAGTTGGTGGTCGGTGTGGAACATTTCAGCATTTTTCTGGGGGCAATAAGCAAGGGGTAGTTCCATGCTATTGTCAATATACACAAACTATTCAATTTGTATATTGCGGTTCTTAATTTTATTCCCAGACTCATTGATTTCAGCCTATAAGTCCCAAGGGTTTTGGTTGACTTCGATTGTGGAGTAAGCATATTCCTGTGGTTTGATTGGTTAGTTGGAGGATGTATGGGATCAAAATGGGGTCCTTCTTGTATTTGATTGAATGGAGCGTTCATGGAACTAGGGTGAGGAGGAGGCTTATTGGTGGCTGCAGATGCAGCTGCAGCAACAGGCTTTGGGGGAGGGGGAGGTAGGATCGCGCCTTGTACTAAAGGTGGCGCAGGATGGGTGGAGGAATGGATGCTGGCAGATGAGAAAATAACGCCATCAGAAGTGGCTATGGATGGGCATTTGCATTTCAAGTGGTACAACTCAAAAACATATCAGACATATCATCTGTCCACCCTCAACGCAGGCTCAGAATGGGTGATCAGGGGCGGAGGAGATAATGATGCAGGGGGATTGACAAGGCAATATTACTCAAATTGGGGCTGATCATGGCATATGCCTGAGGCCAAGCTAGGGTTTTATCTCCATTTGGGACCACAAATTGCAGGATGGGGTTGGAGCCATAGGCTTCCAAACCTTCCATCAGCTACTGGTGGAGCCCTTCAGGGGGAAGGTGGGTGGGCAAACCAGCGAATTGGACCACCAAAGTGGTATCTGCTGGGAGCTGGGTCTGAGTTGTGGGGAGAGGGGTACCCTGGAAAGCCAGGGGCCCAGTTGCGACTGTGGCGACATCAGATTCACATGTGAAGCCAATATCAAAGTACCCTATTAGGGGCAGAAGTCAATAAAACGGCGGGATGTATCAGCGCCTGATTCATTTCAATAATGGCTGGGTTGTAGTAAGAGAAAAGTTTCCCATAGTTGACCCAAAGGCTGAAACGCATGTTGCTCTGGGGGAGCACCAGTGGGCAGTGGGGTACCACTTGGGTTTAAGCAAGGTGGGCGTCGAGATCCTTAAGAGGAACAAATCATCCCAGGTACTTGGTGTGAGTGGGTAAGCCAGTCTGAGTGCATTTTCCTATTGGACAAAAAATGGTGGGGAGAGTTTTGCCGCTGCCCCACACTAGAGCAGCTGGCAGGGAATTAATGACATTGGAGTGAAACTACAACGGGTGGTTAGGATTTACTTTTTAATTAACTACATAAATTTTCTGAAAGTTACACCTAGTGGATTGAGAGTTTAGTATAAAAACTTTAATGTTTGCTTTTTAGGAGGAGGAGTTGCCTTTAGGCTCTTGCACCTTGATTCATCGTTCCAATATTTTCCAGTTGATTTGTTGAAAAGTTATAAAAATGGTTATTATTTCAAACATCTAAACACAGTTTAATGGTATCAGATGTGTCTGTCCCCTGGTCAGCCATCCTCAAATAAAAAACACATTGAATGCAAGTAGTAGCTGCTTTTTCACAACTAGTTGGGATAAGAAGAGATTTTAACCACTTCATTTATTATGCCTTGGCCATATTTAGGCAGAAAACAGATGCTAAGACAAAAATTATCAATAAAAAATCATTATATTAGTAATATAACTAGGGAGTCATAGACAAACACAATATCTTTGCCTTGACACCACTTTATGAGAGGTGAAATATGTATAGCCTCCAAAAAGGCATCTGTCTTAGTGGAATACACATATGGTGGCCCAAAACGGCCATCTTAGGCTTATTGTTTTCAGATTCATTAATTTAGAGTCCTTAGTGTGCAAGGTTGATGTAAGAATTAAAATAGGCATCATAGATATCTATGAGCGTTTAATTTAAGAGCAGCATAAAATTGGGCCAATTTTCTTAGTGGATGCGCACAAATGGATATCTCAATTTCAAAATCAATCACTTTCAAAAGCGTTGAGCCTTAATGAAGGGTGTTGAAAATTTGCCCTCCCAGTTGCAATAGAAGAATATTTTGGGTCAAAATCCGCTGTAAAGGGAAAATGTCAGCCATTTGCAAGCTGGCAATGATGTTTTGATTAATTAAATAATGACAATGCTGATACCAGCCAAAAGACCCTGGCTGATTCTTGGTGGAACTCCAATAACTGTGGTAACACTATTATGAAACCTTCTTGGGCGATTAATGAAAAATTAAATGGTCAGATTTCCCTGACCACATGACAGACCTTGGGGCAAACATCAGAAGGTACTCCCCCTACCACAACTAGGTCCTTCAAAACACCTACGCAGGGGCCACCCCTTTTTATATGCGTGGCAGAGGTCCCCTGAGGTGAAATTAATTTAACTAGCAGTGATTAGATGGGTTACATTAAAACCTTACTGCATGGGTATGTTCTGCCCCAAAACCCCAACTTTTGATTTTATTCATAATAACTTACTTACCCCAAGATCTGATAGGAGTGAAACCCATATTACTGAAATTGGAAGCATCAAAGCTATTCCAAACCTATCCCTGAATTCTCTCTGACCCTCAAAGCAGTTTGAATACTGATCAGTCAGATATTGGGAAGGAATCACTTTCCAGTTTACCCGAGCTCCTAAAATAATTATAAAAGCCCAAATTAGGTTGTAGCGCTCATTTTAATTTTCTTAAAAATCTTTGCGGGGTCCCTTGACAATAGCACCAGCGAGCACCTAAATAGCTGAATTCCTACAAAGGGTATTGGAGTTAAAAGTTGAAAGAACTAAACCAAAATACTGACCAATTATTTAAAATTTCAGTCACTGATTAGAATTGATGAGCGCCATTTGAGTCCTAAAATATTTTGAAGTATCCATGCATCATTGGGAAGTGGATAAGCACATGGATAAACTCTGCTAGGACATGCACATCCCTATTGTATATAGCAGGGAAAGATTTGGGCTTTAAGGATTAAATATATGATCAAACGTTTACGTTTGAGGACCCAAGTAAGAACACAAATGAAAACCAAAATCTGTATATCTTATGGGTATCTCTCCAAATTTTAATAACCTCCTCCACAATTTTATATGGTCGAGTAGATGTGGCAATGGTTATTAAAGGAACCAACTGGCTCAATTTAGACTTTCTTATAGAGCCTGACACTATTTGGAGCCTCATTGACAAAGGCATAAGTGATATTTGGCGTCACTCTTCATGGAAAATTCCCCACTTAATGAAAATATGTTGAGGACGTACTATCAACAGACATTGAGGAGGAAAATTAAGAGAATCAGGGTTTATATTCATCCAAGTAGGGAAAAATAAAATTTTCAGATTGACTTTATTAGAAAGACCCTCAAGGAGATCATCAATCCTAAAAAACTACCTCATTTGATGGATCCTTTGTTTACTTCTCAAAATTATTAGCATAGTCTGAATGATTATTTCACCTCATAACATTAAAACTATGCTAAAATAATGCTCACATATGTAATAATTACTGACACTATAATTATCTCATATTGCTTTTTCTTTCTCATAACAATCACTTCAGTTGCTACGATTTGATTTAAACAGCAAATTTAGATAATCACACACAGGAGAGATGGGCGACTTTATCAATAAAATTAATACAACATGGGCGAGCGTCACAGTGAGTGGTGCGCTTAATGGTGCAACTAAGGGCAAGAAACGCCCTGGAGGGGGATTAGGAACCCAATCCGCAAAGAAATTGCAAACTTAGACACCGTCTGGGTTTATGATATTCACTGTAAAGCATGCGCAATATATGTACATTCAGTTCAACCAACCCTTGTCAAAGGTAGAGCATGGGATCAGACTCTTCCTTGGGGATGAGTCACTGACCCTGTGTGAGAAAACATGTGAGGCACAGCCCTCACTTTTCTCTCACGCGGTGTACTTAGCCACCAACAACATGGGCCACAGCTGGATCAAAGTGGTTTCAAAACAGCCAATGAAGCTGATGCCGCAGCAAAAGTCTGTGTGGAAATTGCCCTCCCCAAGGGCAAAAAAATTGTGTGCACCGCGCGCACCAGATGGAACAAAGTGAAAACTTTGTTCATCTCTTTTGACTTGCTCCCCACCAACCTTCCTCATAAAGTAATCAAGGAGGAGGTCCGCAAAGGTCTCGTGACCTATGGAGAAATTCAGCAACTCGAATTAAAGTGATTTCGCCTGATGCCCAACCTGTGCATGGGCAAAGCTATCGCCATAATCAACCCCTTCCCAGAAGTGGAAGAGGACTTATCCAGAATTCCTCACACAGCAGAATTTCATTTTGCAGATGGGGGACAGTCAGCTGCATTCCAAGTTACACTGGAATGCGCACCGCCCATTTGCAACCACTGTGGCTCACTGGGCCACAAGGAACACGCATTCCCTGTGAAAGAGGGCTTAATGGAAAACGATTATTATAAGGAAGCAAAGGACGAAGATAATGAAAACTTCGCCAAAATGACTGACAGTCACCACCCATTCCGCTGGGGTGAAGATGGACTATACTCCATCGTGGACCAAGTTAATACACAAACAATGTAAAGAGGCACAAAAAGCCCATAAGCGAGCAGCGGCTGAAGCGGCGGCACATGCGGAGTCTGCCATTAACCCTGGACAAATTTGGGAGGATAATTCAGATATTCACTGAGCCAACCAATCAGAACAATATGCCCAGGTCAAAAATTTTCACAGTAACCTGACCGAGTTACAAAGTGACATCAGTCATGCACATACTGAGGAACAATGTAACCGCAATTTGGGCGAAAATGCGGTGCACAATTCTTAAAGTTGAACCTCAAAAATATAGAATCCAATCAGCAATCTGCATCAAATCAACGTGAGACCTGTGCAGAAAAGGTTGATGCAAATGCAAAAAACTGTAATTCCTGTGAATCATTGGGTCAGATCAAGGGAACCAACAATGGCAGTGAAAGAGTCAGAGTACAGACGCGGAGCATGGCCAAAATGAGCCATGGTGGGATAGGGCAGAGGGCCCTCCCAACCGCTCCTGAGGCGCCACAGGCACCTCAGTGTCAATAGGGATGCTAAACATCGCGGGAGCCAAGGCTCATACATCCCAAGCCAAAAAGCTGGAATTCCTGCGAAAACCTCTTGTAGACATCTTGGCCATCTAAAAAACCCACTGTATACAAGGGGAATAAGGATCCTGGTCAACCAGGGTCGCACCATCACAATCAGTATGGACGTCTCACTGTGGGGTGATAGTCCAAAACAAAAAAATTTAAAATTACAAATTCATCATCACACTTACATGGTTGAGTCCTGGTAGCAACAATCACATGCCAAGAGGAAATAATTTCAATAGCATGTGTATATGCACCGTGCACTGCAACCAAGAGGAAACAATTTTTTGAAAACATTCCTACTCTCACCCTCCCACCAGATACCATTATGTTAGGCGATTTTAACTGCTGGGATAACCCCAATATGGATTGATGGCCCAATCCTAGGGGAAACCCACCTGGGCACATAAAATTCTGCACAATGAAGGCATCTCTCAACTTACAGGATGCTCTCCCCCCCAGTTCACCACTCCTTCCCCACATGACGCAGCCCAACATATGTGAGGGAGCACTCATATTGATGAGTCGCATTGACCACATCCTCATCCTGCAATCCCACCGCTCAAGAATCTCCAAATTTACAACAAAAAAGATCAATTTTTCTGACCATCAATTGGTTATGGTGCAGTTAGTGTCAACCCAATCCCACACACAGGTTTCGCCTTGGAGAAAGCTTCACGCAGAAAATATAAAATTGCCCAAGATATATGACTGTGTTGAAAACGAGGCTACAAACCCAGAAATCACAGCCCCATTCACTTTGGATCCCATCAGAACACGGGAAAACTTTAAAAAGGATTTAATCAACAAAACCCGACATATTGCATCACATAATTACACCGCAGACACAGCCACAATCAAGCGTACCTTGGCGGAACTAGACCACCTGGAGATAAATACTCCGAGATCTGGCTATAGCCCCAACTGGGGACGCAAATGGGCAGAAATATCTGCCCAACTTAACAATCTCATCTTCAAACACCAACACAGAATCAAAGTATCAAACAAAGGTAAGTTCATAAAGGAAGGCAAAACCTGTTTGACATACTTTTTCTGCCAATTCCACTCCCGCGGAAACCAGCCCCCATGCACACAGGTCTGCAAGACCAACGGCACTGTGGCAACTGACCCTGAGGAGGTCAAGGTGGAAGTACACCGTTATCACACCAAATTATATTGCAAAACGCCAACAGATTCACAAAAAATTAAAGAATTTATACAAACTGCCAAGATACAAAGTACACCACCAAATTACAACATACTATCCCTAATCACATAGGAGCTTTGGGAGATAATTCGCGGTGCACCACGTAGGAAATGCCCAGGACCTGATGGGATACCCTACAATTTTTACAAAAAATATTTTCACCAAATCGCCCCCCTCCTATTGGCGTCTATGAACCAGTGCTTGTTGGAAACAAGCCTATTACCAGGAGGCCATGAATCCTATGTTATAACCTTGTATAAAAAGGGTGACAAGTTGGACCTGGCCAACTGGCACCCAATTGCACTCTCCAACACTGACACAAAAATTCTAACAAAAATTTTAGCAGCCAGATTAGGCGCAATTGCCTCCGACGTCCTGTCACCCAACCATTTTGGGTTTATACCAGGGCGTTCAATCTGGAACAACATTCACCCTGTTGCAAACATTTTCCAATCCAAAGAAACTGGTGCCCTGGTCTTATTGGATCAGGAAAAGGCGTATGACCGTGTTAGCTGGCCATACCTAAAAAAATGTCTACATGCCTTCAAACTCCCACCAAAATTTATAAATGGGCGATGCTTCTAACAGAATCTGCAACCATGGCTGTATGCGGCCCTGGATTCCTAACAAACAAGATTAAACCACACAGAGGGCTCAAACAAGGGGATCCCCTCAGCCCACTGCTATACAATTTCAGCTTTAACCCACTCCTCCGAGAAACTGACTCACGTCTCATGGGGATAACCGCACAAGGACAACCAACAGTCAAGATACTGGCCTTTGCAGATGACTGCGTAGCAGGTATAGCAAACATTAATGAAGATGCCCGACAGCTGGAACGCACTCTAGAGGAATACCCCAAGGTGAGCAATGTATCATTCAACAAAAGAAAGACAGAAATCATCCTCTTAGGCAAATACACAAACAACTGGGCCACAACATCAGAAACTCATACCAATACATGAAGAAAAAACCCAATCATTTTACCCTTTGCAACACCTCCCACCACAACTCCTGTCCACCACCTTGAATTTGGCTAGAATCAGGGGGATATGCTTATGAGACAATGTAAAGTAACCTGTTACAACGGGTATCCAAACGCGTCGCCTCCCTCAAGGGAAGAACCCCAGGATTAACAGGGCGAGTTACAGTTGCTAACTCGCTCATCCTCCCAATACTATGGTACCCAGAATACGCGATCGCCTTTTCACCTACCTTTATACCTTAATCCGCGCGCTAATCCAGGGCTGGCTGTGGCCTGGCTCTCACCCTCCTATACGGATGTAAACACTATTTGGCCCACGCTCAAGCAGAGGCATGGGACTAATAGATCTCGAGAGCCACGCCAATCACATCCTAGGTACCTGGATTAAGGAAGTCCTTGTTACAGACCTCCCGCAACAACATTGGTCCATAGCAGCAAGGACTAACTTTGCACAGGCGCTCAAATTAACCAACCCACATAGTCCACCCAGACTACTTTCATACCTTGCCAAGCACCCTACTACAATGAGTCCGAATGGAACCTCCCCTCATTTCAAACATATCCTCTGAACAATCCGCCGTATGGGATGGACCATAGAGAACATGGGTACTATACAGGGAAGGGGACGACCCAGGCCCCAATTCAAATTAAGAAACTCAGAAAACCACCCCCAGAGGGATACGCTCGCAACAACCCCAAGAATAGCTAGGATAGAATACCTAGATATGTTGGACATTCCCTATGATTTAACCACACAGAAGGCAATGTGGAAAATGACTCACCACCCACTCCTACAGCCGAGGATAAGAGCAAACGCCTGGCGCTGTCTGAGAAGGACCTATAGGACGGCGGACCACTCCAACTCCCTCCACGAAACATGTGCAGTATGTGGAGGGGAGGGATCCCTACATCATCGCCTAGAAACATGCCCCCCAACCAAAGCTATATGGCAGGAAGTCGCACGCCTGCTTAAGATCCAAAACAAACAGGAAGTCTCGATATCCAAGAGCATCTTCGCGCTCCATATTGGGTCACCAATCCCATCTACCCTTCGCTCCCTAATAATACCCATTGCAATGTGGACAATCCACACAATTGCATTAGATGCGTTCAAGGGCACGGTCCCAACCATTCATGGGGTTTTTAACAGATTCCATGTCCACTTACTGAAGCACTTCCAAGCCTGGCTCTATGGATATATGAGACCAAGGCAAAAAGCGCTCATAGAATCATGGTTCCCACTCTGATTCCTCCACATAGACCCTTTCCTTCAAACCTGCTCCATAGCAGGGGAAACTCCCTCAGAGTAGCGCACCAAATCCCCCATCTCTGGCAGTCCCGCTGGCAACAGGGGTAACTTGAGTACCCTGGGGTGCCCAAATTTATATTTGTTGGTTATGATCTTAGTTTTACGTATAGTCAGTAATGTCCATACCATGGTCGGCTTACCTCAGTTAAATAAAATATTTAGCTCATATTTCAGTCCAGTTGATGGCCCAATACGGGCCTGCTTTGGTGCAAAGTGAGTCTTATTGCATTAACTTAATTGCATTTTAATCTTTAAATAAGCATTAATTCACTGAGGTAAAATTATGGTGTCAATTAAGTGAAATTGATTATCAATGCACTTTGTCTAGTTGCAAATAGGCTTACTAAAATGTTATGATAGGCTTCTGACCTGCAAACCTTGAGTAGGCCATAGATTAATTTCTTATGTATTTATTTTCTTTTATTTCCTATACATTGACATATGACGTAGCCTAATTTAGTCAGTTCTGGAACTATTGAGCGCGTAATTACCACTATTTGCACCCAGAAATCTCCCACCAAATAAGAGCATTTTATTTATGATAAAGAGAATTTATTGTTGTTGCTAAGTCAAAATAGTCCAATATGGCTTAAAAAGCTTAATCATAAACATAACTATGACCAGCAAAGGATTGGCATGTTATGAATGATTTCATACACTAGATGGTGTCAGAATGTGGGGGATGAAATCCAACCATCCAAATAAAGTTCAGGGTAACTTAAGCCCAGGCGTAAGGAAATTGAAAGTTTTATTCTAATAAAAGACTTCATTCAAGTTAAAAGCTCCTTTGATTAGAAAATCCTTGTATCTTAGTTATTATAATATTGGCAACAAAAAATTATATGGCAAAAAGAACATAACCTTTATTTTTCTCAAACAAACTTACATAGGAAATCAGGTAAGAACTCAAGGGGAAAATCTCCAAGCATTTTTAGCCCAGATCTATGCTAATTTGTTAATAAATGATTATACAGCATTTAGTTACATCTACTGAACAACATTCTAATCAATTAATTCAGGTTGAACCCCTACATCCGGAGGTTTCAATATTTCTATCCAAGGGAGCATTCCCATTAGTAATATTAACTAACCTTTAGATAAATTTTAATACCATCATCAGAATTACTTAACTCTTCAGTTCAAGTCAGAAACCCAACAATTACCTTTCTAAAACTTGGTGTATGGGGATGAATGGTCACAAAAATCAGCTGTGTACTCAATTTATCACGGTACCCTTTTTCTATCTAAAATAGAGTGTTCATTTCCTCATAAAATAAAGAATTTTATAGGCTCCTAATTCGTACCTAATCTGTTATCACGTCCACTAGGTTGGTGATAATAGAAAAGGACTAGTTTACCTGACTGAAAGGTATGGAGAGGAGCATACTTATAATTAAAATGATTAGTTTCTCTATTAGTGTTAGCAGGAAAATTTTTTGGAAGTCAAGTCCTGAAGTCATTTAATCTCTTTAGTAATACTTCTCATGGTAACTTCTGGGGCTTTAGGAGGCTTAATACAACATGGCTTGCGCTTTATAAAGCATTTGTAGATTCTTTCCATATAAAGCTTATAAGAGGAAAATTTTATAATCTGATGATAAACTCAAAAATAGGCAAGAATTGCACTAGGTAGATATTGAGGCCAGTGAAGAGGGTCGTCTAAGCCTTTTTCCAGAGGGTTCAAGTTAGTGTAGCATTTACTCGCTTTACCATTCCATTTATTGCAGGATGATAAGGATTGGAAAACACTTGAATGGACCCCATTAATTCGTTTAACTCATTCACCAGCAATGATCAAAAGGTTGACCATTATTGGAAAATTATTTTAGGGCATCCATGTTGGGTGATAATTTAATTATAGAGGAGCATGGTGGATAGATTTTGCAATGATGAAGGGCAGTAATATGTCTCAATTTACTTTGTCAAATGAACAACAGCCAGAATTAGTAAATGATAGCCATTGGATGCTCAAGGGAGTGGGCCCACAACATCAATACTTGTAGTATGAAAGGGTTTACAGGTGGAACTACTAGATGTTTGCTCGTGGATTGGGTCCATCCTGACATTTACATACCAGACAGGACTCCAATTCATTTTAATTAAGAAGAGCATTCCTTCCCAGTAACATTAAGTTTTAGCACTGAAAAGTTTTTTCAAAGTCCTCCATGCCAACTTGCAGATGTCCTTCTAGTATAACATCTATGCAAGCCAACGGTTGAATGTAAGGTAATCATTTTTGTTACAATTTTTAAAAGTTACAATCCTTATTCTGAATATTTGCTGACCTTTTCTTATATATTTTCGGACTGTAGGTGACTCATGTTTCCTTAAATGAGCTTGGGTTGAAAGATTATAGCGGTGATATTACTCAGGATCAGTTAAAGTTAGTATTGATAACTTGGATAAACAATCCAGGTTCTGTTTTATTGAGCCTAAGCGATGATACCGGAGAAATCATAGTTTGGAATTTAAAGCCCATCAGGCCAATCTCCTGTCAGGAACCTTCATCTGTTGGAGCCATCCTAACGAAGAATGGTTAGTAATTATGGTATTAATGGTTTCAATATAAGTAAAGGTTGGAATTGCTCAATAGCCAATAGTACCACTAAACACTATCATTCTGTTACACTATAGTTGCATGTGGATTTAGATATGGTTTTTTATAATTAAGCGATGGGATAGTGCACCATATTTTTGTCATTCTGGGATAGTATAGCTCCTATAGCGATATTTCTAACATAAGTAATAAAGTACAAATTTGAATAGTAAGAATTAGGATGCATGAGTACAGGGAATGGGATAGAGCGTCACATAATAAATTAAAGGACTGTTTCTGCTCATCTTTCCACTGGAAAGGAATTCCTTTCTTTAACAAAAAAACCAAGTGTTTGTGGTGTCTGAAAAGTGGTGAATAGTTTGCATTAATTGTCAGAAATCTGGAAGTTTGCTAGGATGAGAAGAATACCCATGTGTCAAATAGGTTGAATAGAGTTAAAGGTTTAATATAGCCCTTGAATGAATAGATGACCTAATTTGGAATTTTAGCAATGAACTCACTTGACTTTATTTCTACCTCTAAATGAAACCAACCTCCTTTTATAGACCTAAGTTAGTTTTTTAAGTGCAAATTTTTTAACTGCAAATTAAGAAGTAGGAAATTTTTTAATCAACTGAAGTAAAAAAATTCTGAGCTGTCTGATTTATAAAATATAAAGGTCATTACCACATGGATTTGTCATACATGTTGTTGACCAATCACCCAAAACTAAATAATCCAGAATAAAATTTTTTAGATTCTAATAGGTAAACTTGTCATTTAACCAAAACCTATTTTACCAATATTAAACGCTTCAAATTTTAGACTCAAACGCGTCGCATTGAATAAAAATTTAGATCAAAAACAGAGAAATAATAATTATGAGTCTAAGCCCCATTTACCGGACATACACTAAGATTGACTAGTCAAAGAATGAATATTCAAAAGCTTGTTGACACATTGATTTTCACATTGATGACCCAGTATCATAATTGGGAACAAACCCCTGAGCATGGTCACCTTTTGAGACTAAGATCAAATCTAAAATTTCTTTATATGAAAACATCACGTGACCATAGTTTTGATCCAGTCAATGACTATGAGTTTCTACTGAATTGGGGTACTAAAACTTAAGTTTTTAATAATTAAAATTTTTTTTATCAAATCCATCTTATAAATTCATTTTAAGCCTTTTGTTGTCTACTTTATAGTCACAAATTCTTGAACAGCTGACGAGCTCCTTAGTACTCATTCATCTGTTATATTGTTGGGATCCTGTGGCTAAGCACCTGTGAGAATCTCCTTGGCTGGATTTCAACAAGTGGTTGTTTTTATAGGGAACTTGTGCTCAGCAATTTATTTTTATTAATCAAGATAGAAGATGCTATTCTCACTAAAGTAGCTAGATGGATAAGAAATGTGGATTGTGAATAGGATGAATGTATGGATAATCATTTACCATCACCTTTTGAAGATGACCAATTCAACTGCGTGATTATACCAGAGACTTGATGGATTACCTGGATGGCTACTGAAGTAGTTAAAGACCTGACTCATGGAATACTGAATACTGGAAATAACGCTTCCCATGACAGAGTTTCCTTGGTGGAAGATCACAAGATGTTCCTCTATGAAACCTGAACCCTTCCAGACACTTACATTTAACATATAAAGTTGACTACATACATTTAAAAGTTTTCTCATCCTGCTATGTTCACATAAACCACCTATTGGGAGTAAACCATGAAAAAAAGCTACGCACTCTGGTGAATAATGATGCATTGACACTGATTTATGATAATCTTAACAACTTGGCCTCTAGTCATTTAGGGAGGCAAAATCTGGATTGAAAGAAAACTGCAGATTTATTAATCAGCTACATGAGTGGAATAATTTGATTGATACTGACATAGTAAAGCATGTGGAAAAGGCCATAAAGTCTTTCTATGAAAATTTGGAAGTATCTGCCGCTAAGACTCACTCTCTATTTTAGGATTTTGTGAAGGAACCTTGAAGCATGAAGAGCAAACAAATTGTGAGCTGTTGTTTCAAGCCTATACTTCTCAGCAGGGTGATGAAAAAATGCTACTTTAGAAAAACAAATAGCCCTAGCCTTGTCACACATTGGGGAGTTCAAACGGAGTCCTCTTAAGAATCTCAAGGGTCTGATCCTACTTTAGAGGTAAAACGCTCAATTAGAAAAGGTTTTAGCTGAAGGCATCCCTTGAAAATGCCACGTAATTGGCTTGACAGTTCAGTGAATGTGAAGTGGAATTTAGAGTTCCAAAAACACCATTTGAGGCTATATGTTAAAGGATGTATATGCTCAGTTGTCTCAAGAATGAGAGTTATTACAAGAAGGTCAAGGCTGACTTACATGAAAAAGGATTCACTTACATAACAATGAGGGGTGTAAGCTTATGAAAGAGGATTTTCGAAAAATTGTCAGGGTGGTGGAAGCTGATCAAAAAACGTAAGTTTTCTCTTATTTAACCTTTGTTTTAAAGATAGAGAGCTTTAAAGCTGAGTTGAAGAGCTTGTGACACAAAGGCTCGTGATGGAGGCTAGAATGACTCTATGTGAATCCATCTCTTGAAAGCCCCCTGAAGCCATGGGAACCAGTTTTGACACTATACAATAACAAATTGATCAGCTTTCTTGTTACTTTGACCAATGGACATTTTCTCAAAATAAAGGGACATGATGTTCCTGCTGTCCATGCCCTCACTAGGAGTAGCCTCGTCCTTTTTAAAACCAATTTAAGTACAAGCTTACCCCTGGTGATAATAGCGTTGCTTCATTTATATACATTTATGAATCTGCCATGAAAGGTGCGATCAATCACCAGAAAGTCAAGAAAATCCTCTTCTGCTAAGTCACATGGCCAAATAAGTAATGGTTCTTTAAATGGATACACTAGATGACTGGCGGAGGTTAAGTAAGCTTTATTGATGAGTTTGTCTCAAAACAGAGTTTAAGCATGAAGTACAGTCTTTATGCGCATCAGCATGCAAAAGGGAGAATCAGTTGCTGCCGTTGCTAATCAGTTCTACATAGATGCTAAGAGCTGTTAACTTCTAAGATGTAATAAATTTGATGACTCCATTGCTGCTAACATGACTTGTTTTCTTTTCACCCTACTTTTACTAGTCACATTACGGGGGGGGGGGGGGGGGGGGGGGGGGGGGGGGGGGGGGGGGGGGGGGGGGGGGGGGGGGGGGGGGGGGGGGGGGGGGGGGGGGGGGGGGGGGGGGGGGGGGGGGGGGGGGGGGGGGGGGGGGGGGGGGGGGGGGGGGGGGGGGGGGGGGGGGGGGGGGGGGGGGGGGGGGGGGGCTTAGTGAAATGTTACTTATGTAATGTATACAATATCAAGGAGGCTCTGCTAGATGTCACAGGTTTCCATAAACCTAAGACTTACTGAGGTGTTACATCGACACCCTGAGTTCTGATGATTAAGGATCAGAAGCAGAAGCAAGATGTGCACCCTATGTGTACCTACTACAATTAAGGTCGGGCATGTTGGCAATGTGTGTCATAAGAAAAGAGTTGAAACTGGAGAGTAGGGAAAAGATTTGTCAAAATAGTGACATGCATCCATATTTCAATGAATCTGAAATGCCTGACTCCGCCCCTTCTTTTATTGCACTATGTCTTATATAGATAATACCTCCAATGAAGAAACTGAAGGGATTTATGAAGATGTCAGATATTATATCTTAGGAGCACCAGCTTAAGTTGAAATTCCAGATTGGTTATAAAATGAAGGAGTAAATGAGGCCATGATCCCCAATGGAACATATTTTAGCCAAGTTATGGGGTGTCTTGAGGTTATCATACTGCTTGTGATGCTGGCCAGTTCATTATCTTATTGATTCTACCTATTAAAGATGTACATACTTTGCAATCCATCAAGGAGAGATATAACGAGACTGTTTGAAAACTTAACCTCACTTTCCATCTTAAGAAGGTCATGGTTCTCCCACCTAACTTTAGTAAAGCTATAACCAAGGTAGAGGTTGTATACAGAAGGTACAGATTATGGCCATCCTTGACACAGGTTCCCCGATCAATGTCAAATCCTTGAAGCTTATCAAGAAATTTAAGTAGGAAACCATCTTGGAATACTCCTAAGAGTGTGGAACTGTTGGTACAAACTGTAATCGCGCTATTGAAGCATATTCGTCCTAACCCATTCAAAATTGGGAAGATTATCCTATCAGCACCTGCTGTGGCCTTGGATAACAGCGATTATGATATGCTTATTGGTTTTAAGTCATGATTGAGTATGAAAAGATCATCAACATAAAACAGGGCTTTCTCTCCATGCTCAACTATGAGGTTCCTCTGGTTTTAAGCAATAAACATTTCAGCAAGAAAGAACAATCTTTTCTGGTTGAGTACCTTTCTTTTGCATTATATTTACATTACACTAATTCCAGATGAAAATACAAAGAAATTTCATGATTCAGTGGATGCATAAAAAGCATTTCTTTCTAGCCTCAGAAGTGATAGTAATCAAGTCATATGAAAAATAAATGATTTCTAACAAGATTACTTAATTTAACCAATGATAATTCTTGTTATGTATAACAAGAATCAATGGAGTATGTCCCTTAGAGCTTCAAGTATTGCTTGAATTACTGAATCCTTCTTACTAACGACCTATCACTATTATAATGGGGACTCTCAATAATAATGACATCTTTATAAAAACATCAATAGATCTGAAAAGACCTGATGACTCCAATTGAGGGTATTAATATTCACTTTATCAGTTCTATGTTAGATATGGGCCTACCTACTGACAGATTTTCATGCAATTTTTCTAAAGTTAAAATTTTATATGAACTAATCCCAGAAGAGTTTGAAAAGTTCACTCCTTATTATATGCTTACAGTGTTAATCTCTCTTAATTGATACTGATTATGGGCACATGAAGTTTTTGGAGCCTCATAATTGATGTCAATGATGCCAGTCCTATCTGGTTCAAACCTTGTTGAAAATCAAAGGTCAAAGTGCACTAATGAGGGCATAGTTCAAGTAGTTACTAAAAGCTGGATTTCTATTACCTTCCCATAGCCCTTGATCGTCCCCAATCTTGCTTGTCAAAAAATGAAGGTCATACAGTAGTTATGGCCTACCAAGGATTTAACTACCTCATGAAAAAGGTAGATTATTCTACCCCATGCATTGATGATGCTCTTTCCCAACTCTCTTGTTCTAAATTCTTTTCCACTTTGGACTTCGCCAGAGGATATTAGCAAATGGGCCTTACCCCTAAAATCAGGAAAAATATGCCGTTATTTACAGTGAAGACCTATTTCATCCCACTCAACTACCTTAAAGGTTGTGCAATGTGCCCGCTTCATTCCAATGAGCAATGGATCATATCCTACAAAATTTTAAGCTATGTTGTATTATATTCTATCTCAATGACATTGCAGTTTTTTCTATAACTTTTAACAAACATCTTGCTCATCAAAAAGATTTTTCATCATCTTTCTTGATTTTAACATTAAGTTGAAGCCATCAAAATGAACCTTTTACAATTAAATTAGATTCACAAACATGCTAACTCACAGGAAAAAATTTAACCATTACAAGTAAGATTAAAACAATATTAAAGATGCCTTTACCTTAAAACCTATGAAATAACCATGTGTTTTTGGGTATGACGTGGCATTACCATCAATTTATCTCAATGTTTGCTGAGCTCAATGTGTTCTTGTTTGACTATTGAATAAGAACACTCACTTCTATTAGAGTGGTGAACAAAAGGTCAAGTTTGTGAGTTAAAGAAATTGTTACAAGAACGTCCTATCCTATGCCACCCAGATCATGTTAAACCTTTCATTTTGTTTACTATTGACTCTTATTATGCTGTTGGAGCCATCCTGGCTCAATTAAATGAAAACGGCATGTATCACCTATTTTCATCATTCAGCTTGATGTTTTCTAAAGTTTAACGCAACTATAACATTATGGAAAAGGAGTGCCTTGCTGTCCTACTTTCGGTAAAAATTACCGCCCTTTATTGTATAGTACTACCTTCACCGTGGTTACTGATGACGCCTCCTTAAAATTATAGCAAGATATGAAGGATCGTACTGGAAGAATATCTAATTGGGATTAGTTCTCCAACTTTATGATATTAAGAGTATGCAATGAGTGGTTTTTGACACATGAATGTTGATGACTGAATTGATTGCCTGTCCTTCACTTAGATAGTAGTGAAGCGGAGAGATTTCATGACTCCTAATGACGCCTGGTGCTTGTGATGAGAGGATGAACCATTTAAGAAAATGCTAATTAAACATACCTGTAAAATCAAGGTGGAAAGCAGGAAGCTTTATAAGAAAGTAGGTATAAGTTGGTTACACTATCTTTGACTTTTGGAACGAGTACCTGTAATAGTGGAAGCTCACTAAAGCCTTGGGCATGGAGAAGTGTGGAAACCCTAAAAGCGGATTTAAAATTGGTACTAAAAGGAGGGAATTATGGAGCTTTTATCAAAGGCTTGAATGCTTGCCTGACCTAAAAATAAAATTTAGTTTCAAAACTAAATACCAATATCACCTACTACCTCCATAACCTTTCCATAAGGTAAGAAAGAACTGTGATAGTTCCCCTACCACAGAGTACTAGTGAGAATCATTACATGTTCAAGAATTGTCCACTTTATAAAGTGGGTTTAAGCGTTGCTCTTCCAGCCCAAACTGTCAAAGCTACCGCAACCTTCCTGTATCAGCATATCTAACTCAATGTGGTTGGCTCAGGTTCTTCTCTGTGACAACATAAAAAATATTACTCTAGGGTGGTCAAGATCATAAAAATTTCCCTGAGAGGTGCAACAACTCTTTTTTGGCTCTTTACAAACCTCTTACAAATAGTACTGTAAGAAGGCAAATTGAACTTTGGTTTCTATTTTACAAAGAAATAACCACTTCATACCCCCAATGCTAGAATCAAATCTTGCTAGTGAGCTTATGGAGTATCATAACAGTTACCACCAAATCATTAAAATGTCTCCTTTCCATGCTTATATGGTTGATAACTGGGGGTGCCCGCCCTCTTAGCTAAGGATATTTTTTCTGATATGACCAATGACACTGACAAAGCTATGAAGAGGTGCAATAAATACAGTTAAAATCTGATGCATTGACCAATTTAGTGAAAACTATTCCAAAAGAGGGATGAGCAGTTAGTAAGCTCAGACAACCTAAATAATCTTTTCTGATATCTTACTTGGTATTATACCACCAAAATCATATCACTCACAGAAATGGAAACTCAAACCAATTGAGAATGAACTTTTGTTTTTACTTATAATAAGGGGATAAATAGTTTATTAAGTCCATTTCTTTTAATTATCATAAACAGAGTTCATGGAAAGATCTTACGCCTTATTCCCCCCAATATTCTTAAGGGGGTATTATCAGACATCATGATGTTTAGTTGGATAAAAAATAACCAAGTGTCAATTTAGTTCAAATCAAGTTAATAATTTTAATCTAACTCTCAATGATATAGGCAAACTAATTTGGAAGTTTGCCAACGCATTCTTTGGAATTTAGTGCTACCTCCTAAGAGAAATCAACCCCCTTTTATAGACTAAAGGGGTTCCAATAGGTATAAATTTTTTTCCAGAAATCAGGAGCTAGGAAATTCTTTATATCAACTGAAGTAATATTATTTCTGAGCTTGCTGATGTAACAGTCAAGGCGTTGCCTGATCATCACATTGCCCTAATCTTCCCTAGGGCGATGATTGAGGCTAAGGGAGAGAGGCACGATAGCTACAATTTTCAAAATGGCAATCTGACGGATCAGATGCCTCAAAATTGAAGCTAAATAAAAATTGCAAGGCTGATGATAAAGGAAAGCCTCGAAAATGACGCTCTGGCCAACCAGATGCTGAAAATTTAATATTACCAAATGCAGTGATGAGGGAGCAGACCCTCCAATATGAATTTCTGGCCAACCAGGTGCGGCCAAATCTGAGGTCTCCAAACTTATAGACAAGGATGAAAATCCTTATAAATGGCACTCTGGACAACCAGATGCGTCAAAACAAATATTACTAAATGCAGCATCAAAGAGGCAGACCCTCAAAACAAATTTATGGCAACCAGGTGCAGATGAATCTGAGGTCTCCAAATACATCAACAAGGATGAAAATCCTTGTAAATGGCACTCTGCCAACCAGAGGCCACCAAACGAAATATTACCAAAAAGGGCATTGAGGATAAACCCTCATAAATGGCGCTCTGGCCAATCAGATGCTGCCAAACCCCTGTTGGAAATATTGAGGAATATGGGAAAAGAGTATGGCTTGGGTTTTGAGAACTATTTGAAGCTGAATAATAAATGTGGAAAAGTTTCTGCAACTGTGAGGTTACCTGATCCTAGTTCTGGAGTGGGTCTCAACAAGGAAATCAAGGGTCTAGATCCTCAAGTTATCTGTGTTGTTGAGAATATGCCCTGAGACTCTGCAGAGAACAATACCCACTCTTCTCCCTAAGCTCAGTATAAATCTGAGCTGATTAAACTGCTTCCCACAGTTTTGTCTTCTATAATCTTATAATAAACTTAATAAATTCAAAAATAAATTTTCAAAATCAGAAATCAGTTTATTGAAGATTTAAGGGAAATTGCACACGGATCACAGCTTGGACTTCAACAAGGCCATTAAGTCTTTATATGCTCTTTCTGGGGGTCAAACCCTCTTGCTGAGCGCCATCATAGTACTGACTGTGGCGCAAACTTTTATAGCAAAGGGCTTCCCACATAGTCAGATTAGGGACAATTCCACAGAAGGATTATCCTGCCTGTGGGCTCTTACCTGGGCACTCTTGCCTAACTGCTTTGTGGCAGTGTTCAGAGACCCCATCCATCACATTAGACAGAACTCATTCAACATGGTGTCTTTATTCATGAATATGATGGACAAGCCATTGGAACGCGCCTTGCCTGCATGTTATAAACACCCTACCACGTTCCTGATGGTCATCTTTTCTCTCCTGTTCCTCTTAAGAGAAGTTGCCCATTTCTTTCCCTCCCAAGGATATGTCCAAGTCTACTCTCATTCTGAGCATCCCACGTCAGAATTTCGACAGGACCCCACTACAGGGAGCTAAGCACCCTACATGCCACCTTCTCACGTGTGAAACTTCAGGCCCAGCTGACCACTGCCTCAGGAGGAACTGCCCCTAGTGTCACTCCAGATTGCTCAAATAGTGACCGCCCTGCCCAGAAACCTAGCGGATTGGTTCACTGAGCTATTGAAATCCCAGTCAGTGCTCCTTCCCACCTTGTCTGAATGTCTCCAGTTGGTTGAGAGGGCAGCCACACCGAATGACTCCCAAGACGCAGCGTAGTCAGCCCCCCTAAACCTCACATAAGGGAAGATGTCAGTCATGGAACGCCCGGGTGTACCGCCCTTTTGGCTAAGTTGGCCAAGGTCACCTCTACCCAGATTGCACGGAAGTTCCTCCAGAATCTCCGTCCTGACATCCTCACTGCCATGGCTGCCACTCACCTAGGAGCCATCCCCAATGAGGAAATTTCAGTCGTGACCCAGGTGGAAGGCCGACTTGCATTAGCTCAAGCAAAATCCCATCCCGTGGCACAACATGGGAAGTTCTGTGGCCGCCAAACTGAGTCTGAACCAGTCTCCAGCACCTCGCAGGAGCCCTCACAGGGACTACCCTCAAGCTCCGCCAATGGGGTGAACCCCTCAGAGAACCCTAGAGAAGGCAACCCCAGTCCCTCCTACAACTTTCGCTCTACTCCCGCGCGCGTAGCTAAAATCAATTAAGGAAATACCTCATCTTATCTCTATGTCCCCTACTCATTACAGCTTTGGGAAAGAAAGGGGAAGAGGGAGGATCAACTTTGGGCGCTGGTAGACACCGGAGCAGAGGACAACTATCTGGACTACAGGTTAGCAAAGGGAATGAAGCTGGAGATGGAATGGAAGGGAGCCGTTACACTTGCAGATACCTCAAAAACGGTGGGCAGTTGAAAGGTCAAAACCCAGGTGCTGCTGCGTCAGGGGCCTCACACCTTTCAAGAATCATATAGTGCTATTAAAAATCTGCCACACCCCATAATCCTGGGCATGCAGTGGTGGCCCAAGTACTCCCCTAAGTTCAAACTGCAGGAGCGCCTGGTCATGCTACACCCCAAGGACCAACCTGCAGTGGCGCTAGATTTTTTTCACCACTGGCGGAGGGAAGCTTGGGGTGAACGCAGTATTGGGGCTGGAGCCAAGGGTATACATTCCCAAAGAATTTCGCACATACGCCCTCCTGTTCCAGAAGAACCAAGCTCCCTTAACAACCCCAAATGGGCCTTTCCCTTTTACCTTCAAGTTCAAAAAGGATGCGTAGTTCCTTAAGGGTTGCCTCATCTACCCTTTGAACCTGAAGTCGAAGGCTGCCATGTAAGTTTATGTCAAGGAAATTCTAGAGCATGGGATGATCGTTCCTTCCAAGTCTCCAGTGGTGTCAACTATACTACTAGCCCCAAAAGAAAGTGGCGAGCTTCTCCCATGTGTGGATTATCGGTAGCTGAACGCAAAAACCGAGTCCAACCCCTACTCCATTCCACTGATGGAGACCATCTCTCAGATGATCTCAGGTAGCCAGGCTTTCTCTAAATTAAACCTTGTTGATGCATTCAACTAAGTTTCTGTAATCGGAGAACAACAATAGTATATGGCATTTAAGTGCCACTTAGGAGTATATGAGTACAAGGTGATGCCTTTTTGCCTCAAGAACGCCCCAGCAGTATTCCAGCGTACCATAGACAAAGCCCTAGGAAACCTATTTGGGAAATGTTATGTGGTTTATATGCATGATATCCTTTGTTCTCCAAGACCAAAGTGGACCACAAAGGCGATGTGCTCGGCGTGCTGGAGGCCCTCAACAAGGCGGTCCTCTGCTTGAAGCCATCAAACTGTGAGTTCTACAAGGACTATGTCTCCTTCTTGGGTAACGTAGTCTTCCAGAAGAGAACAGCCATATGCCCTGAAAAGCTGAAGGCAGTGTGTGAGTGGCTGGCCCCTAAAGATAGAATGGGTTTAGAAGCTTTCTGGGCGTGGTGAATTTCCTGAGAAGGTTTGCAAAAGACCTCTCCAACATGGCGGCACCCTTAACCCGTTTGACAGGGTAGGTTCCGCTCCATTGGGGAGAAGAGGAGGAGAAAGCCTTATAAACCATCAAGGAGACTCTCATGAAGGCACCATTACTAGCCCACCCTGACGCCAACCGCCATTTCATAGTGGAGACTGACACCTCAAACTTCGCAATTGGTGCAGTTCTGCTGCAAGTGGGGGAAGATGGGGTAGACCATCCTGTAAGCTATTTTAGCAGGAAAATGCTGCCCGCTGAGATGAACTACCCTGTATATGACAAGGAGCTCTTAGCATTTGCATCAGCTTTAGAGGAATGGCAGCATCACTTATTCTACGCCAGACACCCTTAACCATAAAAACGGACCACCGCTCCCTTGAATTTTACAAGAGTCCAAAGCGCATGAACCAGCGCCAATCCAGGTGGCACCTAGAGCTGACGTCTTATTAATTCAGAATTGTGTACAAGCCGGGGAGAGCAAATTCATCCCAGATCTCCTAAGCAGGGACCTAGGAAAGTCTTTCCCGAGGGAGAAGCTGGATGCATACAACACAGCAACTATGTTGCCCTCAAATGTGTTCGCGGTCATCCAAAATGCCACCCATGAACTGAAGGACAAGCTCCTGGCCTCCCAGTGAATCTCAAAGTTTGGGGCCACACTGTGGAAGGACCTGGAGGAGGGGGTGGAAAGAGAACACCAGAAGAATTTCTGCAAAAAGAAAGGCCTTATCCTCTACAAAGGGCGCCCATGGCTGCCCAGCCACGAACTCCAGGAGGAGGAAAAAAAAATCTTTCACCGACTACCCCTTGGCGGGACACCCTGGATATGAGAAAACAATAGAGCTCTTGGCCTGGAGTTGTTCCTGGCTGAGGATGCCAAGCGCAGTGAGGGAGTAAATCTGAAAACGTGTAACATGCGCCAGGTCCAAGCATGCTAGGCAGAAGCCTTTGAGGAAACTCAAACCACTCCAGATTGCGTAAATGCCATGGTATCACTGAGTGTAAATTTTATAATGGGGTTTCCAAAATCTAAGGGATATGATTATGTGATGATTGTAGTTTACAGAATGACCCTGTACGCGGAATTCTTTCCGTTACCTCCAATATCACAGCAAAGGGCATGTCGGAGTTCTTTATGAATGAGATGTTCGCCTGCCATGGCCAACCAAAGGAGATAGTATTGGATAGAGGCCCACAATTCATCGCTCAATTCTAGCAACATTTAATCGAAAATTTTTTTATCAAACCATGCAGATCCTCAGCTTACCACCCCCAGTCAGACGGCCATACAGAATGATCAATCATATCCTCGAGCAATATCTGAAGTGCTACATGACCACCCAACAGGAACGCTTGAAGGAATGGCTGAAACTAGCTCAATACGCTTATATTAACTTAACACATTGTTGGGATTTTTGCCCATGTTGCCAGCCTGCTAGATTACAAGGAATCGCTAGGGGAAATTTCCTAAGGCGAAGTGAATTGGGAAATCAGTTGGCCCAAGTTTTGGAGGAACTATGTTTGGGGGATTTTGATATATTCGCCTGGTCATATCCGTTGGGGATTAATCTAAATAAACACTTAAGATCTCATTAGGTGGAGTTGATGATGAAATAGGGGCATCTGATAGTGACTAACTATTAGGTGTACCAATTGGGATTGGTCAGGTTTTATCAACGACTGATTGGGAATGAATAGTAAGTTGCAAGGCGAGTGATGCTGCTTGCAACTAGCGAATTGATCAGTTGGTTAGTGACCTGCCATAATGGGTAATAAGTACCATTACCTAAGCAGGTCGCTAGCCAATTATGGTTGGTTCACTTGGATCGAGAGGAAAACGCTAGGGACACATTTTCCGACTCTTTCTGTTTGAGGTCCAAGGATGTCCAACAACAGAGTCCTAGCAAGGATGGGGAAGACCATCGGTGCTAAGACGAGTAAGGGTGATTCAATGGCAACGGATGCTGTTTCATCAAAGAGGTGTCAACCAAGGGTTAGACAGCCAAATCCCCTACTTTATCATTCCCTAGGATTTACTATAATAAAAAACCTAGAATTAAGATAACAAGTACTTTACAGTAATATTATCAATTTGGTGTATAGTTAGACTATCAGCTTCTATTGTGTCATTCTAACTCGATGATATAATTTTAAAAGGCAATAATTGAAAGACTCTCAGAGAAAAGAGTAAAGTTCTGAGTGGGGATCTAGAGATGAAGGAACCACAATCAGGGATAGCTGCTGACTATGTGTTGGGCTGAGAGATAGTCACAGGAAATCTTCACAAAGATTGGCTGGACAAGAGTATAGGGAACAAATACCTACGAGTATGACTTCAAGAGTATTTAATCAGAAATACTGGCTGAGCGTTGGGCTGAATAACAGATCAATCTCAACTACAGATAATAGTCTCCATACTATTATCAATTCATAATACATTTTACACAAGGTGACAAAGTGCACGAGGAAATCAAACCTGTGCAGTAAAAAGATTACTGGGTTGAAAGCCTATAATCAACTTAGAGTAATTTTTACAATTTGGTGCTCACTACAGGGGTAGTTGAGTGAATAATATATTATAATGTTGTACAAAGAAGAACTACGCAAACTGTGGACCAAGATCGCCACTGTAAACCAAAATGCCTTAAACTCAGTGGACCATCAGGAGTTCGCAGCCTTGTAAGAATGAGTCGCCAAGGTGGAGGAACGAGTAGAGAATGTAGCCAACTTTAGGAACGAGTTACTTGGCAAAGTAAACTCGTTTAAGAAGAAAGAAGGGGACCTCATTTGAGAGGTCCTATGCCTGAAAATTGAGTGAGAAGCAGATCATGTTTTCTTAAGAAAGTTTGGTGTGGATATCGAGAAATTATCAAACAAGTGGAGAAACTGAAAGCTCACAGATGTGCTTGTGAGCCCATTATGGTCAGTGATGCCAAAGAGAGAAGTCCTCGCATGATACTTGAGAAGTTGAATACCCCAAGGAATATGCCACCTGCTTTTTTGCCTTTTTGGAGATGACACCTAAAGTCATTCTGCAAGTTAGCCATGTAGCCGAACTGAATCAACCAGTCTTGACAAAGAGGAATTTAGGACAGCGCCAAAATTGCCACATTCTATTAGGATAACGCCCCAGCGTTTTTCTGACTATTTGACATAAATATGAATGGCTATGGAGATCATCAAAAGGCGTTGACTGTGATGAACTGCCTGGATACTGACTGTCAAAACCTAGTGTTACCCCACATGGAGGGGGACAGCTGGTCATATGCTGAGGCAAAGGCGGTCATCATGAAGTAGATTGGGAGTCCAACCCGCATATCAAAATGCAAGCAAGAAACTATGGGAATCCAGTTCCATAAAGATGAGTCTCTTGCTAGCTTCATAAATTTTACCAGGAGTCACAGATCCTGGCTAAAGTGAAAGTATTGGACGACTTTGATGCTAGAATCACTTTTCAAGTGGCCCTTTGTCTTATCGTGATTTGTATCAAAATGATGTCTTCTATGTTCATGATAGAGATAGCTACCTTGCAAATGGTAGACAACCTGAAGATTTTGGGAGCGACGATTGATACCCCAAATAGAAGCTTCAAGTCAAATCATGTACAAAATCTGAATCCCACAAAGGGAAACAAAGCAGCAAAGGAGGCTACTAATTAAACTGTGCTGGGAAATAAGCCCAAAGTTTTCAGATGGTTAAGTAAGAAAGAGAAGGTCTGCTATCAATGTGGCAGGAAAGGACATTTCGCCATACACTGCAAAAAGCTGAAGGATCAGATTAATGTGGTCCAGGCCAAAGAGACAGCAGCTGCCAAGGATTTGGGAAAAGGGCCCACTGCTTAGACAAGGAAAAGTATAGTGCAGAAGAGAAACCTGTTCTTCTTGATATCAGGAATGAAGAAATGGACATTAGCAATCTGTTAATAGATGACGAGCAGGATTTGCTATAACAAAAGGTCAATATGGATGTGAATGCCGTGACCAGAGCTGGGACGAAGAAATTTGACCTGAGATAATTCAGGAATTTGCCCAGATGTATGCCTGACAACTGGCGGAGAAGATGTGAACCACCGAGAATCCTGAAGAGTTATCAAAAGCCAGTTTAGATGAGGCCAATTTGTCTATCCCCCTTGGCGTGATAAAGGAATCGTTTCCTGGATTATCAGCGCAAATTATTCACACCTTAGATTTGGCAATAACGCCGCCATTCACTCAGTAAATACTATATTACAATAATCTGAGTGTACATATATAGATATACAAGTGAATTGAGTGAGGGTAAGGGCGATAGTTGACAGCGGAGCGCCCATCAATATTGTCTCAAAAAAGCTGGTAAAGAGGATGAAGATCTAGCCGGACTTGGAACACAAGAGAGAATATGGAATAGCTGGGATAAACACTACTCTTTCCTGTGGAGCGTATAGTGCGTTGACACTATGATTTGGGTCGTTGGTGGTATCTTCTACAGCCATAGATTTGGCGAACTAAAACTATGATATTTTGATTGGAATGGAGTTTCTATGGAAGTACGGAGCTAAAATTAACTTTAAGGATAATACGTTGACCATCCTGGGTCAGAAGTTACCATTGGTATACCAGAAGGATGGTGAAGCTCAATTGAATCGGAGAAACAAATTCATTAATCTGATATACAATGATGGCATTGTACTGATTCAATACCAATTAGATGGTAGTAATCAATGAAAGATGCTAGTGTAAATCCTAAAAAACCGGGAAATCCGCTAAGGATCAAGAAAGAGAGGACTATACTAGCCAGATCGCAGATTATAGTTGACACGGGGTTGACTTTGGAGATTCCTGAGCTGTTGTATGGGGTAGTTGGAAGCCCCTGGAAGAAGTCCAGAGTGGAGCCATGGGTGGCTCCTGAGATAATAATGCTGGGACATGGAGAAATTCGAGTTCTGGCGAACGTGAGTGAAAAACCAATGAAATCAAGAGGAATCAGATCATCGCTTTTTATTCATCTGATCCTGATGGCCGAATTAAGAAGATTCCACAATTTTGGGTCTCTTAATGAAATAGGATTACTAGCTGGGGTAGCCAAAAGCAACCTATTGGTTGATCAAGAGCAGCTCGCTGATCTGCCGTAAAGACCAGCAGGAGGAGGTGCTCAAACTATTTGAGAAATATTGGGATGTGTTTACTCAGGACAACTATGATTTGGGATGCGCACGAGATGTAATCCACAAGGTTGATACTGAGGAATTTTTCTGGTAAGGAAGAGACTGATCCAAAGATTAAAAGCCGCTGAAGCGGTAGTGGAGGATGAAATCAGTAAACTAGTGAAGCATGGGCTTATAGTTCCGTCATCAAGCCCCTGGGCGAGTCCAATTCTGATAGTGAAGAAGGGTTTGGATTAAACTGGGTGGTGATTGACTACTGAAGGCTGAACAAAATTATGAAGAAGGATTCATATCCCCTACCAAGGATCTACAATGCGCTGGATCATTTAGGAGAAGAAAAATATTTCTCCCAGATGGATCTAATCTTAGGATATTGGAAGATCGGCTTACTAAAGGAAGACCAAGAAAGATGTGTGATTTTCCGTACAGGGGCTATACCAACCAACAGGGATGCCCCAGGGACTTTGCAATGCGCTTGCAACGTTTCAGAGGGCTATGGATGCAATACTAAGCGACCTGAAGTTGTTGTGCGTTCTGGAATATCTGGATGATATCAACGTGTTCAGTAGGACGTTTACTGATCACTTGAACCACTTGGAAGAAGTTTTTAAGCAACTGTTCACGGCTAACCTGAAGATCAAGCCAAGGAAGTGCTACTTCTTCAAGAAAGAGTTGGAATACCTGGGATTCGTAATCAACTCAAGTGGATTGCAGCTGCAAACCCAGAAGATAGCAGCTATAGAGCGTATGGCTGTACTGAAGAGTGTCCAAGACATCCAAGTGTTCCTTGGGATGGTCAGATACTATAGAAGATTTATTTGGGACTTCGCCCGAATAGCCAAGCCATTATTCCATTTACTAAAGGATCCAAAAAAAGGATTCATATGGAATGAAGAGGCCCAGGACTACTTTGATGAGTTACACCGGTATTTAAAAAGATTCACTAATTCTGAAATATCTGACTTTTGATCGGGAGTTTATCATTCAAACTGATGCTTCATTGATGGTGATTGGCGTTGTACTGAGCCAAGTAGATAAACTTGGGGATGAACATCCAGTGGCATGCGTGAGCCGGACACTCTCAGCTGCTGAGAGGAACTACACAGTGACTGAGCATGAAAGCCTTTCAGTCACTACACATGCAAGCTGTTCCAGGTTTTCGTCCACGGAATGCACTTTAAGGTGGTGATGGACCACTCTTCACTGCGTTGACTACACAATCTAAGAGAACCAGAAGGACAACTGGCCTGATTGGCACTTAAGCTTCAGGCTTATGAAACGAGATAGTCCACCAAGTGGGGGCTTATCACCAGAACGCGGATGGCTTATTGTGGTTGGCAATGGTCCAGTTGGTATACCTGCAGGCGGATGAGCTATTCCAGGGAATGGTTGAAGGAAGAATCAGGGATGATCCCTGAGAAAGCCAAGGTGCGCTTTGGAAAGTGATGGAAAATACCGAGACTATGGATGGACAAGTACTCAAAATGATCAACGGGAAGAGCTATTATTCCCAAAACTGTCAGAAAGAGCAGCGATAGTACAAGCAGCTCACAAGGTTGTCAGGCATGGAGGCCTGAGGAAAACGACTGACCATATTTGCCAGTGATATTACTGGGAATTGATCAACTACAATGTTGCGGATCATCTGGCTTGTTGTGTGGAGTGCCAGCTGTACAAACCACACAAGAATACAACTGGATATTGACTGGTACGCCTGGATTTGCCTGGCACGCAGTGTCCATTGATGTGATGGGACCGCTGAAGATGAGCACAGAGGAAGTCAAGTACATCATAGTTGCCATCGACCATCTGATGATATGGGTTGAGACGAAGGACCTAACCAGAGTAGACGCTACCAGTACTGAGAGGTTCATCCTGGATCAAGTGGTATACTGGCATGGATGTCCATAAGTCCTGTTGAGCGACAATGAGACCAACTTCACATCTCATGTGATCCTGAGGTTAAACAAAATAATGGGGATCCATGGTGTCGTGTCTTACCATACTGGCTGGAGATGAATGGACTGGTAGAACGGGTCAATGGGATGCTGGCTGCAACACTGAGGAAGCTAGTCGCAGGGAGATCTTCCATGTGGGAATTTACATGAGTTTGGTGACGTTTGCCTACAACATTAGTCATCATACAGTGACGTGAAAGATGCTGTTTAAATTATTATATGGAAGAAAGGCCACGTTGCCACTATTTTTATATTTGGTGGTGGAACATACGTCAGGGATAAGTACCAAGAAATACTTGAACTGACTGATGAGTATCCTGAACAATATGCAATTGCAAGCATTTGATACAACCTCAAAGAAAAGGATATGAGCGAAATCACGGATGACAAAAACTTACCAGTCTTAGAATAATATTTAGTAGGGGAAAGTCGCCTATTGTGATACAAATGGGTTTGGATGAAGAAACAAATTAGACGCATTGCGGTTGGGTCTGTTCAAAGTAATCGCCAAGATGGCGACTGATGCTTACTCCATCAAGAATCTCTTGGATGGATGTGTTGTAAATCGAGTCCATGCTAAGTATCTAAAGTGTTGGATCAGGAAAATAATAAATAGTTACCAAAGGGCTTTTGAACCATTAAATTGGTTATGTTCTGATGATTAGGTCAAGTCCAAAAAAGAACATCTGAACCAATCGAGATGGTTAAGTCCAAAAAAGGACCTCTTAACCATGGAAAACTGGCAGGTTTAAGTACCCAGGACCCAGTTTGGGGGAAAAGATGGACCTCTGAACTGAAACAAGGTCAAGTCCCATAGGAAATAAGAAGAATAACGATAAAAAATTGATAAATGATTTTAGATAAAAAATTATAAAATGCATAGATAAAGTCTAAAGATTTTTTAAATTCTTATTTTTCTTGATTGTCCTCAGTATGGGAATGATTCCTCCTATGTCACCTCTTGAGGGAGGGAGGATGGATCATGGTAGGAATAAACATCCCATTGAAATCAATATGCAATTGGATGCTTGCGATGGTGAGACCTACATGAAACCAAGTTTGTTGAGTGGATGCTGAGCCCTGAGAAAAAGTGACTAGGGGAAGGGAAATTGAGATGTCAGGAAGCCAATTGTGAAACCCCAGAGCATGGAGGATGTCATGGTTGGATGACTTTATAGTGGGAACAGATGCTAAAAACAAGGCTGGGTGACAGGAGGCCCAGAAGGTGAAGCTTCAGGCTCACCCTGTCCTGTAACACACCTTAGATCAAAGGTGGGTACAAGCAAAGCATGCCCAGGTTGATACTAATGGGGTGCAAAATGGCCAGCCTCTGATCGCGGCCCAGGCACTAAAACGAACAATTTATATTATGAACAAGGACGGTTCAATTTGCTTAGTTGGAGAGCAAGGGTTCGAGTCCCACTCTAGCTATGAAATTCTAAGCTCAGGCAAAATACGGCTTCAATTGATTACTTGAGTGAAGGCACTCTCAGTGTATTTTACTAAAAAGGCAGAAGCATCTGTTTATTGGAGCATCAAGGCATGGGCGCATTTCCGCAGAACCCAAATTTCCCAACACACTTTAAATATGTTTTTGCGACCAACATTCCTTGTTGGTTGACTTTCACTAATAAAGTTAACCGTTATTTTACCTTTTTTTACAATGGTTCCTTGGGCGAACATGGTGGTGGACCTCTTCAGGAAGGTCTCCAACTATGTGGGCCACTACCTATTATCACAATTTACACAAATTCCAGGTGCTTCCTTAAGCCGTTTAGGTCCCCTCCAGAACAAGACACCCAAGTCTACTCACTCCAAGTTTTTCTCAACTATGGACCCCCTGTTGGTGTCTACTCAAGTTGGGAGGTTTCTTACTTACATGTTCTCATATTTGGTGCTTTACACCATCGCCTGGGTTACCTCCTGCTCAAGCACCATTCTAGGTGCCTCATTCCCCATTCTCTTAATAGCTCCCTAGCAATGTGGGTTCGCGCTCCACATCACTTTGCTGGGAACAAGAAAGTTACAGACACTCTCTTGACAAAGGAAAGCAGCAGTATAGAAAGAGGCAATTGGTGATTAACCCTGAATAAACCCAATACAGCACCAGAGCCAGAAGATTTGTCCTGAGCGCCTGCCAACTGGCTTTATCAAGGACACCAGACATGTGGGCCAGCAACAAAGAAGGAATACTCAATGAGGGTTGCCCATTCATGCCCCCTTATCAATGCCATCAGTGGAAGATACTGATGGGAAGTGCATGAGAAGAGATAGTTGTGCAGAGAGCGGATTGAATCCTGCAAGTGGTGACTCTGGGCTTCTTGGAAGTTAAAGCTGAACAAATGGTGGAACCCAGGTGAGGATGGAAGCTTCATGGACCAACTTCGAAAAACTTGGCCAGCAAAGCGAATAGCATAAGCAGCAGTATCCTGATCCAGAAGATTATCAAGATCAGAAGGATTCAGCGCTAAAGTTAAAGCCTCAGTGACTTGGGTCCAGAGTTCAGCATAGCGGAGCTTGAAGTGTATGCTGTTAATAATTGAGAGCTTGGTGACCAGAACAGCGGGTTTGTAAAATTGACTGAGTCAGAAGAGGAGCTCAGGGAGCAAGTCTGACCCAGCCAGAAATGAACAAACCAGAGAAACTGGCATAATCTCTGGAGCATCTACAATGATGTTTGGAGCATCAGCAAAAGGAGCAATCCAGGAGGGTTTTAAAGTCCAACTCTGGAATCGACTGCAGCGGAAGAGTTGGACGAGAGTTGTTCAAAACAATGGCCAGCCTGATTTCAGAGGGATTAGTTACCGTTTCCAGTAATTTGACAGAAGGACTAGCTGCTGGCATCAGACTAGGCGTATGAGTCATGGAAGGACCATAAAAGAGGTTCTGTCGAGCATCCTGACTCATCTGCGGAAGAGATGGAGGTCTGTATCAGACAGACTATTGAGGAGCTGCTGGTAGTGAGATTCGAAATTTGACATATGAGCTGGGTGAAATGGGGGATGTTGGACTTATATAGAAGTTGACATTATGCACTCTATAATCCATTAGGCTCCAATTTTGGGGAAATTAATTTCAATTTAATGAGATAAGCTCTCTAAGGGAAGAATTATGAATGACTTATAGCCAAGAGTTTAAGAGTGAAATAACAAGGGTGAATAAAAAATAAGTATTCTTAATCAAGCCATGAAACAAATATTGATGGCAAGAATCTCCTGTCTAGGACGATGAGAAAATCAGGAATTCAAGGACGCCGGAACAAGAATCCTGAATATGACAGTGGGTCATATACCCTGATGGGGGAAAACAAGATCCTGGGACTAATATTGTCACAAGTAAATTGATCAGCCTGGCACAACTGAAGGTTGTGGAGACTGCGCTCTGAGAAGGCGGTAGCGAGGAGGAAGAGGAAGAACACCATATGCCCAAGGTCATCCCAAACAGCGTTGAGTATTGATGAGTGTACTCCGCTTGAACCAATGAAGTATTTGACCAAGTGTCTGAAGCGGTGTTATCATGCCCCTGTCCTTTTCTCATTGGAAATCTAGGCAAGAGGGGGGATGTGTTGGGATTTTTGTCCATATTCTCAGCCTACTAGATTACCTGGTATTGCTTTACTGGAAAATTCCCTAAGGAGAAGTGAATCAGAAATCAGTTGGCTCAAGTTTTGGAGGAACTACGTTTGGGGGTTTTTGAGATATTCACCTGTCATATCCATCAGGGATTATTATGTATAAATACTTAAGATCTCATTGGGCGGAGTTGCTGACAAAATAGGGGCATCTGATAATGATTAACTATCAGGTTTACAATTAGGATCAGTTTGGTTTCATCACCGACTGATTGGGAATGAATAGTAAGTTGCAAGGCGAGTGATGCTGCCTGCAACTAGTAAATCGATTGGTTGGTGAGTGACCTGCCATAATGGGTAATAAGTCCCATTACCTAAGCAGGTCACTAGACAAATATGGTTGGTTTGCTTGGATCAAGAGGAAAATTTTAGGGATACGTTTTCTGACTCTTTCTGTTTGAGGTCTCAAGGATGTCTAATGACAGAATCCTAGCTAGGATGGGGAAGACCGTCGCTGATGAGATGAGGAAGTATGATTCAATGGCAACAGCTGATGTTTCATCAAAGAGGCGTCAACTAAGGGTTAGACAGCCAAATCCTCTACTTTATCATTCCCTAGGATTTACTATAATAAAAACCTAAAATTAAGATAACAAGTACTTACAGTAATATTATCATTTTGTGTATAGTTAGACTATCAGCTTCTATTGTGTCAATCTATCTCAAGGATATTTCTTGTAAAAGGCAATAATTTGAAACTTTCAGAGAAAAGAATAAAGATCTGAGCGGGGATCTATAGATGAAGGAACCACAATCAGGGATAGCTGCCGACTATGTGTTGGGATGAGAGAGACTGTCACAGGAAATCTTCACAAAGAAGGTGGACAAGAGTATAGGGAACAAATACCTACAAGTATGACTTCAGGAGTATTTAATCGGAAATACTGGCTGAGCGTTGAGCGTTGGGCTTTTAGTTCAATCTAAACTATGGATAATAGTCTCCATACTATTAATGATTCATAATACATTCTACACAATGTGACAAAGTACACGAGGAAATTGAACCTGTGCAGTAAAAAGGTTAATGGGTTGACAGCCAATAATCAACCTAGAGTAAATTTTTACACACATTTATCAGTGGGAATGTCGCCCTTCATGGCAAACTATGGGTTCCACCCAAAGATGGTGGAAAACCAACCCAGAGGTCCAAACCCAGTGGCAAATGACGTGGCATCTGAAATGCAGGAAAACCTGAAAACCCTACGTGCAAATTTTACAAGAGTGATAGAGGCACAGAAGAAGAAGGCTGACACTCACCGATCTGAGGCCCCAGTGCTAAAGGAAGGAGATCTAGTGATGATCAACGCGAAGAATTATTCAGTTCCTGCAAGCTGCAGGAAATTTGGACCAGTCGCCCTGGGCCCATTCAAGGTCCTCCAGCAGGTAAATGAAGTGGCATATAACAGGATTTTCCCAAGGGATCTCATGTGCATCTGGTACTGCATATCTCACAACTGTAGAAGTTTGAAGTCCCTCTACCAGTGAAACTGGGGTGAGTCCACTTGGGAAACCCAGGAGAGGCTGAGTATGAGGTGGATGAAATCCTGGACATGAAAATCTCTCTTGGAAAAATATGGTATCTAGTCAAATGGGTAGGTTACCTGGTGAAGAGTCCACCTGGAAGACTGCCAACAACTGCAGCAACTGCCCACAAAAGGTGGAGGATTTTTGGAATAAGAGGAGGCTCTCATGTGGGGGGGTGATGTAATGGTCAAGGCGTTGCCTGACCATCACATTTCCCTAATCTTCCCTAGGGTGATGATCGAGGCCAAGGGAGAGGGGCACATTAGGTACAATTTTCAAGAAATGGCAATCTGACGAATCAGATGCCTCAAAATCAAAGCTAAATAGAAATCGTGAAGCTGTTGATAAAGGAAAGCCTCAAAAATGGCGCTCTTACCAACAAGATGCTGCCAAATCAATTATTACCAAATGTGGCAACAAGTGAGCAGACCCATGGACACCAATTTCTGGCCAGCCAGGTGTGGCCAAATTTGAGGTCTCCAAACATATTGACAAGGATGAAAATCCTTATATATGGCACTATAGCCAACCAGATGCTGCCAAAATGAATATTACTAAATGTGGCATCAAGGGGGAGGACCCTCAGACAAAGATTTCTGACCAACCAGGTTCAGCTAAATCTGAGGTCTCCAATGCATCAACAAGGATGAAAATCCTTGTAAATGGCACTCTGGCCAACCAGAGGCTGCCAAACAAATTATAACCAAAAGGGGCTATGAGGATAAACCCTCATAAATGGCGCTCTGGCCAATCAGATGCTGCAAAACTCTGTTGGAAATATTGAGGAATATGTGAAAAGAGAATGGCCTGGGCTTTGAGAACTATTTGAAGCTGAATAATAAATGTGGAAAAGTTTCTGCAACTGTGAGGGTACCTGGTCCTAGTTCTGGAGTGGTTCTCAACAAGGAAATTGAGGGTCTAGATCCTCAGGTTATGCCTGTCATCAAGAAGGCGCCCTCATTTTTTTTTTTTTAGTACTAGATGGTCCCCAAGAAGGCGCCCTCATACTCTGCAGAAAACAATACCCTCTCTTCTCCCTAAGCTCAGTATAAACCTGAGCTGATTAAACTGCTTCCCACAGTTTTATCTTCTATAATCTTATAATAAACTTAGTAGATTTAAAAATAAATTTTCAAAATCAGAAATCAGTTTATTGAGGATTTAAGGGAAATTGCACACGGACCACAGCTTGGACTTCAACAAGGCCATTAAGTCTTTATATGCTCTTTCTGGGGGTCAAACCCTCTTGCTGAGCGCCAGCATAGTACTGACTGTGGCGCAAACTTTCATAGAAAAGTTCTTCCAACCTAGTCGGATTAGGGACATTTCCACAGCAGGATTATCCTGCCTGTGGGATCTTACCTGGGCACTCTTGCCTAACTGCTTTGTGGCAGTGTTCAGAGACCCCGTCCGTTACAGCTTATTAATAAAGCATATTAGGCTATAACCACATGGAATTGTCATTCATGCTGTTGACCAATCACCTAAGACTAAGTCATACCAGAGTGAAAGTACTTTAGTTTATTCTGATAGGTTATATTTTCTTTTAATAAAACCTATTTTCTTAATCATAACGCGTCACTCCAGATTCAAAACGCGTTACATTAAATAAGAATTTGGATCAAAATCATGGGTGGTAATAAATATGTTTCTTGACCCCAAATTTATTAGATATACACAAATATTGACAAGTCAAAGGATGCTTTTCCAAAAGCTTGTTGACACGTTGATCACAAATTGTAAATAAAGTAACACAATATGGAACAAAGTTCCTTAAGCCTGTCCCTTTGTGAGCCTCAAATCAAATCTAAATTTCCCAATAAAAGCATCACATGACAATAGTCTTGACCCAGTCAATGACTATGTGGTTTTCCTGAAATGTGGTTCAAAATTTCCAATTTTTTATTGAATAAAATATTAATTATCATACCCACTTGAATGTTAACATAAAGCCTGTTTCTAGTCTACTTTTTGGTCCCAAATTCTTGAACATCTGCCAAGTAATTAGTACTACTGCAACTGTTATATTGTTGAGATCCTGTGACTAATCATCTGCGAGCAGCTCATTGATAGGATATCAACAATAATTTCATAACATCCCTATAAAGACTTGTACATCATAAAGGGACTTAGGTAGGGTATATTTGAAAAGTCCATAACTTTGTCGTCCATTTGGGGGTATTTCTACCTTACTTACCTTATAACTCAAAAAATACATTCCGTTTTGGAAAAAGGAACATTTAGAAGGTTTCTTCCCATAGAAGCTTGGTGTAATCGCTGAGAAACCTCCCTTAGGTCTGTCAAATGTTGCAATCAAGTTTATGAGAAAATGGTTATATTCTAAAGATAAACTAACACAGAAAAAAGTTTTAAATCTCCTAATAAACCGTTATTTTCTATTTTAAAGGTGTCAGGGGCATTGCTTAGCACCTGCAGCATCCAAGTAGGCTTGCATAATCCTTCACAAGAGATGAGGTCACATTTTCTTTGGTCTTTGGGAGATATGTCATTCTGCCAATAATCACTGGCGAGGTCCATTTCTAAAAATTACTGTGATACTGACATTAGTTCAAAGGGGTCATCTATATGAGTTAAGAGATAACTATTCTTTCAAGGTATTGGAATTTAGTCAGAAATAGACCATAATAGTTTTATGCCAACATTATTTATTATTGATTAGCAGAAGCGGGGGTGCTCAAGGGCTTTTTTGGTACAAGTCACCAGCTTCAAGTATTTTTTTGATTTCAGAGCTACTTGAGCCTCCATGACTTAAAAATTTTGGTAGGCTTGAGATTTATATAAAGGGGATGATTTTCAGTTTTGGCTTGTTGAATTAATCCTGACATCTTCCTATAATTGCCTGGTCTCAATTAAAGAGATATTGTTAGATTCCTTTAGAGGGCATCTACATTATGGCGTTCATTGGGAGTGAGGCTTCTCTCAATCTTACTTTTGACCAGAGTTATGGTATTTGGAAGATAAAACCTAAGTCTTGTATTAAATCAAAAACACTTAAAGCTGCGATATTTAAATATGGCAGAGTTATACATAGGCAATGAGAGCTTGTCAAGGGAATTGGAGTGTTCAATTAGGTAATAATTCTAAGAAAATGGAGTTGGACTTCCCATAGGTGGGTTCTAGATTACAGGACAGGTCAGAGTCACCTTGATAAAAGTAAAAGGGTTTTTGTATCATTCCAAAACTTGGTTAGAGGGAATGTGAATCTTAACTTCAGAATCTATGATAACTTGAGAGTCAGTTGATATATTAAAGGAATGTAAGCATATAAAGGTATCCCAACTCAGCATCCATGGCCTTGGGGCAGCTTAATTTTAAGCCCAAGATTTTTGATACCATATTTTACAGATAGAGGAGGGATATTTAATGAGTCAGGTACATTTTTGAGGACCTCCTATTTTTTATTGGTAGATCAAATATTAGAGGTTTCTAAGATTCAAGAGTGGTAGGTATTACTCTTTGTGAATAATTATGCAATTATATTATCACATTAGGTGTAACCAAAACCCCATTCATAATACTTTTTTTAACATGATAGTGGGGGAGGTAATAGAGCTTCCAAATTGGAGAGGTAAGGCAGAGTATGCTCCAATTGCCTTAGTAGACTAAATAACCACTAACAATATTCAGCTTCGTGGATCACGTCAGGAGCCATTTTTATTTCCTGTATAAGTCAGCATAATATAACGGTAACCATAGATACAATATAGATTATAACCAAGACTTTAACTATGTGAATGACTAATTCCAGTTGTACCACTAAAGATCCGATTTAAAATTTATGGTATTTACAGCCAGTAGGTAATTATATAAAGACAAGTGGAGAAATTTTTTTGCCAGGCTTAAGGGTTACAATTTGTTTGAAAGCTTTGTTGGTTAATGCTTGACACTCACTGGAGGTCTGACAGCAAAAACTCAATTGGGTAGTTGACCAATGAAAAAATAAGAAAACTTAAGGTCTTTATAGTTTTAAATTGTAAGAGGTACTTCAATTTTAGCAGAAGCAGCTAATATGAAGCAACCCGAGGTACTAGGCATAGAGCTAGAGGCTGAGGAACTTGAGTTTCAACAGCAGAGGGAGCATCTACCCTAATTCAACTGATTTTTTTCTGATTTATTTGGAAAAGTTTGTGGCAGTAGTTTATAGTGTGAGGAAGCTTCTTGCAATAATTGCAAAATAAATAGTGTGGGTGAGTCAAGAGGCATTAAGCTAAAACTTGAGGCTGAGGATTATTTTTATGATGGGGTGGACCAGTAGACTTAAAGCATTTAGCAGAAATCTCCATTATGGATTCCTTGATATGCATGAGGGATGTAAGTTTGGGCTTTACCACTTTAAGATAGAGCTGGATGTTGGGCGTAGTTTAAGTGCCTATAAGAAGGCGTTGATAACATCATCCAACATAAGATAACTTATCTGAGCAAAAAGTATGAGCTTTGAAAGAAACCGTTAAAAACTTATTAATGGATTGCCCAGTCAAGGCTGATTCCCAAAAATGTTTGTATCTGGGTAGCTAGTATTATTTTACTTCAAACTCCTGAAGCAGAGCAACATTGGCATCTAATGAATGACAGTTTATCAAATGATGTACTATTATGTCCAGTGCTACGCAACTAAGGAAAAATGGTCGAGTGTTTAAGCTTCTGGCTTGAGTAGCTTCCTCCATTACACTTTTGTAGCAATACAAGAAAATAGAAAATGCTCCCTTCTACAGGGACGTACTTCTCTTTAAAGGAGGGTTTAAACGTGGTACTTGAAGGAGTTGTAGGCTGAATGACACGCACCAACACTGGAGGTGCTCCTTCAGCTAAAGAGGAAACTGTATCCTGAGAATGTTCTTGAGTATGGAGTGCATCCAATTTACTCTACAGTTAATTTACATCTTAAATAACTAAATCTACTCTCTCAAGCCCAAAAGAGCCATTTTGGTGGCGAAGAGCTTGGTCATTGCTTGATTTCATTATTTAAACTGGCAGTAATTCTACAAAGTTAGAGTTGATGTTTCTCAGTGATGAGCATTCGCTGCTTTGATCCTCATACTATGGAGAGCAGTGCAGCCAAGGTATTAAATCATCAAAGATGAGCGCCTAAAGAAACTCCATAGTGGAGAGGCACCCCATATCAGATTAGTCGCATCTCTTAAGCTACGCGTCCTAGTTGGACATTGTGATTTTATATTTGTTGAAATATCAATTAAAGTCAATGGTCAGAGTTCTCCAAATCAGTACTGGCCCAGGAGGCCCCAGTGGGACAGGGGATCCAGAGGACCCACATTGGCTGAGCATTCCATCTCAACCAGGTACTCTGGGTTTGCCAGGCATTTCAGGGGAACCAGCGTCACCCAGCAGTTAAGGTGGTCCATAGGAGTAAATAGGTCCTTAGTATCACAAATATAATAAATTAACTCCTTGAGAAAATGGAGACATTTGTGGAGAATATCAAGTTATCAATTTGGATTTGTAATCTATGGTATGATCTCCAATCTGGTCATTTACGATTACTCCTATTATCTGCAACAAATGAAGAGTACCATATGGAAAAATATTTTTATTCATTTGTCAAGAACTGTTATCAGAGACTGCATCTCAATAATGAGTTGCCATTTTTTAAGTATAGAACTTCAATTCTCACTGTAAAAAAGAGGCAGAATGGAAAGATTATAGAAGTTGCAAATGCAAAGTACTAATAGCTGTAAATGCAAAAGAAAATCCAGATGATAAAACCCAGCTACTTGTAATTATGCTACAGGATGAGATGTGGTAATTGACACAAATAACACTCAAGATAAACTGCTCCAATATGAACTCTGTCACCTTTCCTAAAAAAGTAAAACTATTCTCTCTCGTTGCAATCAGTTTTGCAACCCATTCAATTCAAGTCTGAATCTAGTTTGATAATCTCACAGAGGAGATTAGTCTGCGCCCATGTCAGGGATCAGTTGGACAAGTAAGGTAAGAGGAGCAGGTGGTAGGCCCACGGCCTCAAATGTTTGAAAACGCCCCGGAGAAACTGGCAGAATAGAAATTTTTTTAAAGAACTGGTGGTCACTATTTCCCCAGAAATCCTCGCTTGGCAAGCATAATGCAACAAGTACATCAACACGCTGTACTCCCAGCTACTTTTTTCGGTGGAATACAGAGTCCACATGTTTCTGGACATCCAACAAATGGCTTTGAGGGAAAATTTTGTGGGGATGTGCACACTTTTTTACTAACCGCGGTGTACATTGCACCTCGCTCCATGTCACGCAGTTGGATGGACCTAGGTTTCAAAAACAAGGAGGCAGTAGATGAGGCTGCTGCGGTGCATGTAGTGATCAACCTCCCCAAAGGGCAACGGGTCATCAAAATCAAACACACCAGATGGACAAAATCCAACCAAATTTTCCTCACGTTTGACTTTTTGCCTACTCCGGTAAAACGTGACATTTTGGAGCAACACCTGAAAGATGGTCTCACCATTTATGGCAAAATACAATCTTTTAGATGCAATGCTTTATGCTGATGCCACACCTGTGCACCGGCAAAACCATCACAGTTCTTACCCCAACTGAGGAGATCATGAAGGACCTAACCCAGATCCCGCACTCCACTTTTATTGATATCATAGGGCATACCACCCACCCATTCCGGGTGACCGTGGACAGCGCGCCCCCCATTTGCACCCACTGTGACATGTTTGGCCATAAGGCACATGCATGCCCTACCAAGGAGGGCATCACATTCCAAGAGCACCCCTCAGCGGCCATGGCCAGCGGAGAGGCGCACTACAAACCAACTGCAGCACCAAAGAGGCTTTCCCGTGGGGAGCACAAGGCTGCTACCTACTGGTAAAGCCTATTTCCCCGCAAGAGCAGAAGAATGCCAAGCAGGCCCGCAGGGCCGCAGCCAAGGAAGCAGCCAAAGTCAACACCGCTATCCCACACTCCCAACGCCAGAAGGACATTGAAACCTTTGCAGCAGAAGCAACTCAGGAATCCATCAATCAATCAGATTGGGAAGCCCATGCCAATTGTGCCACACAATCTGAGGATCCAATGGGGGACTCAATCTCACCCAATCTTTGCAACCAAGCTCCGGTTGAAACTGACTTGGGGCCCATCCTACCTAAAAATTTTTTTGACCCACTCAACGGTGCACTGAACTCATCTGCACTGCAAAAATTTGTCTGACGTCAGGGAAACAAAAAGTGAAGGCAAAAGCCAACGTGAACCTTTCTGCTAAAATCAACAAAACTACTGATAGCGTTGCTGCAAACACCCGCGCTGCTGTGAAGGCCTGTGGGGATCTAGAGGATGCTAGTGAGCCCGGGTGCCCACCCCCTCACACCTAAGGTGCAATGGGGGAAACCTTCACTTTGGGGATGTTGAATATCGCGGGACTCAAGGCCTCTCCATCCTGGGCTAGGAAACTGAGTTTTTTACAACAAAATTTACCTGTGGATATCCTGGTCATCCAGGAGTCCCACTGTCCACAAGGTTCTGAGGAGGCTTGGAAAACCATGCTCCTCCCATCCCTATCCTTTTGGTCAGAGCACTGTGGGGTGCTTGTTTGGAGAAACAATTTCTTCAAATTTTATTGTCAGAAACCTTCCTCAATGGCCAAGTCCTTGTTGTCACTTTCTCGTGGGCTGACGTGGCGCATGCTATCATCACCATCTATGCCCCAATCTGTGCATGAGAGCGTCAGGAATTTTTCTCATCGGTCAAATCCCTCCCACTACCCCCAGACCCTTTCATAGTTGGCGACATGAACTATTGGCTAAACACACCAACGGACCGTTGGCCTTCCTCCTCCCACGACCCCCAGGGTCACATAGAACTTCGCGTTCTAAAAGCCACCCTTGGGTTAATGGATGCACTGCCGCGGTGAGTCCCGCTGCTCAAAAAAATGATGCGCCCCCATATCCACAACGGACAATTAAGGTCCATGTCCCGCATCAACCTTATCCTTACGCTGGTGAAATCCAACCCCACATTTCCCACTTCAAAACAAAAAAAATGGAATTCTCTGACCACTGACTGGTCTCAATAACCTACCACCTACCTGTCACAATGGCTAAGGCCCCACATTGGTGCAAACTCCGCCCCCCCCAAACTTGTGTCACCAGGATTTTCCACTTTTGGTGGAATAGCAACTTTGGCAAAAGAGTTTGTTGCACTATTTTACGCGCGGACCCCATCTCCACATGGGCAACCTTCAAAGAGGATACCATCCGCCACTCTTGCCAACTCTCCTCTAGATGCTCACGAGCCACATTGGATGTCATTTCGCGCGCTCTGGCAGAGTTGGCACAACTGGAGTCCAACATCCCAGCTACAGGATACAGCCCCACATGGGGCCGGAAGTGGGTGGAGGCAGCCGCCCACCTCAATGCGCTCAAAAGGCAACACAAACATCAAGTTTGTTCAGTACAGGGCCAAATGCATTACAAAGGGCGACAAGTGCACTGCATATATTTTTTTAAAAAAAAATTCACACCACGCCAAAGTGTGGCCTGCACACAGGTTCAAAGATTGGATGATTCCGTTGTGGATATGCCAGCCAAAGTGGCAATCAAAACACAGAAGTATTACTCCAAGCTATACCAATCCGATCCAATTCAGCCAGCTGAAGTGGCGGAATTTCTCAACTGAGCCCAAATCTGCACTGTTTCTCAATAGCTGGAAATAATGAATTTAGTTACTCCGAATGAATTATGGACAGCCATCCGCGGTGCATCAAACTGGAAATGCCCAGGCCCAGATGGCATTCCATATGAATTCTATAAAAAGTACTTCAAATATATATCCCCACTACTGCTTGCCTCACTTAACTAGAGCCTTTTTGAAACGCGCCTCCTACCAGGAGGACAAGAGGCCTTCACCGTCACACTCTTCAAGAAAGGGGACAAGCTAGACTTAGCCAACTGGTGCCCCATTTCTTTAACTAACACGGATACAAAAATTTTAACAAAAATCATGGGTAACCGTTTAGGGATTGTAGCATCCGCCACCATCTCCCCAGAACAATTTGGTTTCATACCCAAAAGGTCAATTTGGGACAATGTGCACTCTGTGGCTAACGCATGCCAGTCCACAGCCTCTGGGGCACTTGTATTCATGGACCAACAGAAGGCCTATGATAGAGTAAACTGGGAATACCTCAGGGCCTGCCTCCATCAATTCCGCTTGCCCCCTCGCTTCATCAACTGGGTGATGCTGCTCACGGAATCTGCAACAATGGCAGTACGTGGCCCTGGCTTCCTAACGGAAGTAGTCCGCCCTCAAAGGAGCTTGCGACAAGGGGACCCCCTTAGCTTACTCTTATACAACTTCAGCCTTGACCCACTACTTCGAAACGTAAATGCCCAACTCACTGGGGTCCATGTGCCAGGCCAAGCCCCAGTCAAGATGATGGCGTTTGCAGACGACTGTGTGGTTGGGGTGTCTAATAATAAAGATGCACGCACACTTGAATCTCTCATCCAGGAGTATTCCTAGGTAAGTAATGCTGCACTGAACACTTCCAAAACCGAAATCATCCTCCTTGGTTGGTTTCAAAACTGCTGGGCCCCAGCAACCAGTGCCCAGCCTGGCCCATCTGCTCGCACACAAGCTCGCCCTCCTAGCTCACCTCACACCGCCCCACTGGTGCTCCCCTTCATGCCACGCCCTACCATAGGGCTGGTCCGCCATCTGGGCGTGTGGATGGAGGCAGGCGGGTACGCATCAGCAGTAATGGAGAGTCATATTCTAGACAACGTGACGAAGCGCATCGCCTCCCTCAGAGCCCACCCTACTTCCCTTACTGGCAGGGTTGTTTTAGCCAACTCTATGCTCCTCTCCAAAGTCTGGTTTGGAGCCCACGCCATCCTCTTCTCCCCAAAATTTTCTAAATCCTTGTATGCCCTGCTGCAAGGATGGCTTTGGTCAGGCCGCCCTCCACCAGTACGGCTAGAGGTCATGTTTGGCCCTCATCATTATGGTGGCATGGGCCTGCTTGACTTCAAAGCCCATGCTGCCAAGATCTTGGGTACCTGGATTGCGGCTGTCACCGCCCCTACGCTCCCCTCCCAACACTGGTCCCGCGTGGCCCGCTCCAACCTCTCCCACGCCTTGGGCCTCAACAATCCATCGAACCCTCACTACCTGATGAAATACTGGCTTCACACCCATTGGCCACAGGTCCTCACGGGACTAAAACCCACTACAAATGAATCCTCCTCTCCATGCGGAGCGCTGAGTGAAGAATTCATATTAGCAGACATACAGCCCAGAGAGGCCGCCCCTCTCCTCAGTTCACATAAGAGGTACAGGGGCTACCTGGACATGATGGACATCCCTTACTCCATTGAGACCCAAAAAACTATCTGGAAATATGCACACCATCCTCTGTTGCAGCCTCAAATCCGCTCCCATGTAAGGTGCTGCCTGAGGTGGGTGTACCATACAGCTGAGCGCTCTAACGCTTTACACTCATCCTGCGTCGTTTGTGGCCAGTATGGAACGCTGTTCCACCGCCTGGAGAAGTTTCCTACCTCTAAAGTGATATGGCGCGAAGTTCAACGTCTGCTGGGCCAGAATCAAACAAATCCCTTCAGTCTGTCAAGAGATATGTTTGCTTTATCAATGGCCTCCCCCCTTCCACCCTCCCTCCATGCTCTGGTGGTTGCAACCGCTATGTGGACTATCCACACGATTGTTTTGGATGCCATCGCAGGCTCCACCCCCACCCTCCCAGAAGCTGTCCACAGATTCTGGTCTCATTTGGTGGACCACTTTCAAGCGTTGATTTTTGGATACCTCCCACCACGTTGCTGACAGCTAGCCTCCTCCTGGTTCCCAGTTTGGTTCATCAAATCAGACCCTTTTCTACACACGTGTTCAATTGTGGCTCGGCCCCTTCACACGTTCCCTCCCCCTCCCCATAAGTGGCGTTCCCGCTGGCAACAAGAGATAGCATCGCTTTTCTGGGGTGCCTTCCTGTTACTAAGTTTTGTCTCTTTCAGGTCAAATTTGGAAGTGTCCATCCCATGGTCAGCCTTCCCCGCAATAAATTTAAATATGAACTCTGTCAAGTGTGGAACTGGTAGTTAAGCCTATCATAGGGGCTGGTACTTTGATCGCTCACCTTCTATTTACTTATTATCCTGGGATGAAGGCCCCAGTGAGGAGGAGATGGTGGGCTTCTTAGCGTAAAAAATTTTTAGTTGATACTTCACCATGAAAGGGGTGGTGAGGTCCACTACATAGATGCAGTAAGAAAAATTGCTAAACATTATTATTTATCCTATGTGCATATTAACTGCAAACTCACTATTGCGAGCAGCATTAAAATCTGAAGAGAGCTCTATGTCAAGTTGTTATTCTTCATTATAACTATAATTTCACTGGGAACTTGGGGTGATATTGCAGGGTGCACCAATTTTGTCAGGACAAGGGGTATGTAATCCAACCGTTTAACTGAAGTTCAGTGCAACTTTTTCCATAGGCATACATGTATTAAATTTTTTACTTTAATAAATGTCTTCAATCCAGGGAATCTCCTTATTGATTGGCTTATACTTTTATCCTTACTAATATAATAGTGGCAGCTAAAAATTATATGGCAAAATGAACGCAATTTTTTTCTTAAACTTTATATATATGAAATCAGGTCATAACTCCAAAAGTATAAGTGCTTATAAGCTAAGATCTTTACTAATTTGCTAATTGGGGATTTTGTGCATCTGGTTAAATCCTTTAACAATATCTAATCATTTAGATCAGGTTTGATCCTGACTCCAGGAGATTTAAATAATTCTATTCTAAAGATCATCACGTTAGTAATATTGACTTAAACTATAGGCAGGTTTATATTCCATCATCAAATTACTTAAACATTCAGTTTATGCCATAATATTGACAGATTGATATGGCCAGGATATATAAAATTTTAAATACCGGTGGCTATCTATGAAGGAAATCATTCTATGATACTCACTGTAATATATCATATCTGATATTATATTCAAGAAAGATTATCAATATTTATTATGTAGTGTTCATGTGCTTATACTTCTAAAGAGAAGTACTTAACTCGTTTGCTACATAAGAAGTTGTCTCATTTAATTTAAAAGATGGTCCTATTGTTTACTTAGACAAAAATGTCTCATGTCCTTTTTTATACCCAGTATTCTTAAGAATAATGAGAATACCGGAGTTACATGGCATTTTTTAGGATAATTTGATATCTACCTTTTATATTACAAGCAGTATACTTTCATAAGTGAGTCTATATCCTCGATTTCCATTTGTATTTTACCTTACACTATTAGTTAAAACTCAACGTGAGAGTCAGCTTATCTTTGGCCAAACTTTTCCGTAGCACTGGCTTAGCCAGGTTGATAAGGGGTTGGTCACTGATATAAAGGCTTTTAAGTATCATAATAGCTTTCTGTCATGAAATCAACTGTAAGCCCCGCTAGTGTGTCAGGCCAACCAGTATGAAGACTGGTTGATTCTTTGCCGTTTTGCCTTCATAGGCATACCAACCCCGTTATAATCCGCTTCCAACCCACCAACACAGCAGACCAATGAAGTCACTTAGCCCCAGGGCCTGTGGTGTGCCCTGGCAAGTCCTGCCCCCATCCTGAGCGGCCAAGGAACTCCCATGCTGCTCCACCATCCTGAACCTTCTCCAACCCATATGGCATGCCCCAGAAAGTACTGCACCCATCCTGGGCAGCCAAGGCACTCCTGCGATGCACCCTACAGGATTGACGGTCAGTTGGCAATGATGTTGGTGGCCAGTTGGCCAGGTTCCAACATGTTCCTCCTAGGAGGTGGTATGGGAGCTGGTAGGCCAGCTACTCCAGGCGTATCACCTTGCAATAATGTCAGTGATCTCCAGTCCCATTTTATAATAATCTAGCTGATGAACAATTAACTATTAAAATAAAATAGGTGTGAGAGATGTTTATTTGTAGGAAATGAACGACTATTTATACCATACGCTACTTCACCTATTAAACCCTTCAGATATTCAAGGCAGCACTTCAAATAAATCTTGGTCATTCATGATAGCGATTCCATCCCAATCCACCTGTCTGAACTACTGAAATTAGATTAAATTGACCCATCCTTGGCATGAGTCACTGTCAATTGTATAGTAATTAATAAAAATAATTAAGACTTTGAGCATCATTAGCATGAGTCATTGGTGCTCCAAATTAGCAGCAGAACCATACTAGACGCTTGGAAATGGATTCGTTGGCTTTCCGCTGGAAATTTCCACAATTGACCTTGAATGGTAAATCAGCGGCGAATGCAGATTCCGCTAAACATAAGCTGAATTAATATTTTAAATAACAATAAATATCTGAACTAGGTAATTAGCCAGCAATCATGCCTGACTAACTGACACCCCTATTTCTGATATTATTGGAAGGATCCATCTAGTTAATTTTCTGAAAATTTTTATAAAGATGCTTAAAACCTGTGCTTGAAAGCTGTTGGATGATGGAAAGCTTCGCTGGTAGGTGTTTCACCTGACATATCTTGGCCTGGGATCTCTATTTCCTTGATTATTGCCATGCTCTCTTTAGTCATCATCCTCAACAGGTTTTGATTCTGGTAAGTGCATTTGTCTAACCCATAGAGTCCTGTTTTGCATGGAGTGCTCAGTCTCATTTATTCATTGTCCAATAGTCACTCCATTAGACTTTGTTATCCCGTTCATAAGCTTCAGTGTTGCCAGGGCATCATTATCTTATCCACAGTAGCAATTCACTTGTAGACTTTGTCTTTTTCATACTTAAAGCTGTCACATATAGGTTTATCATTAACGTTTCACCCACCAGTCATGGGGATCCGTCCAAGGATGCTGGTTCCAATGACCAAAAATGAGATCAAAATTTGCATTTAATGGTATGGTGCCATTTTGTGTATCTCATCATCGATGGAAGGATCTGCCACTCTTGCATTTTCAAGTATATATTCAGATCAATTGAAACAAATGTGATATTGGGGTTTATCTATGAGTTGATGCTGACCTTGCTTTTTAGGGATCACTAGTTTATTGTGACAAGGTCAGAATAAAGTCTAGCTGGGAACAGCTTATTAACTCACCGTTGCTATTGTACATCTATTGTTTAAAGTTTGCAGGAATGTTATCCTCTTTGTCTATTGTGAAGAACATCCATGATGTCACTGAATTTTTTTTAGCATATTATTGGCCTTATAGTTGGGAGTCTCTCTTGTCAAACATGTCCCAGGATGCCTTTTTCCAGCAGTTTATGTTTTCTACTTTACTGTAGCCTACTCAATTTTACTTCTAGCGGGAATTTCTAAAAGATGCAATTTTTCATAAGGCTTTGTTGAAGTATAAACTAAAAGCACCTGGAGTTTTTTGTCTGTGTCTTTTTTGTGGCCTTAACCTTTAAATCCTGCCAGCGTGCTTTTACCCCACAAACTTCAAGTCTAGGATCTCGTTAAACGTGATAATTGTAGCTTGTTTTGACCATAGTGCTTTGCAGCCAGTTTTGAAGGACCACGGGTGATTATTTTTGCAGCTTAATCTCAGTAACATTTCTTTTTATATGTGAGCTCTAGTCTCAGAAATAAAGATTAGATCCACTTTATAATTGTCTTTAAATTATGTATTTTCCTCACTATAGTTTGAATTCTAGACATCCCCTAGCATCTTTGGTCACAAATTCGTTCCTAGATGCCCAACTTATGGGTATGAGGATGTTTGGTGTTATGGATGAAGTCACGTACAGAGTTTTTTTTGTATCAATGGGTGTCAAAACTGAACAAGGTGGTGAAGAAAATTTAATGGGGATTTTCTTTGGGAAAAGGATTTTGTTACAAGCCATTTTTGTGCACCAGGAACTCTTCCACCATCCGCATTTCTATACTAATTGATAAGGGCGTTGGCTTGATTACAAACATATGTTTCTCTTAGAGATTAAGATAGAGCTGCTGATTCAAAAGTGGGTGACGGATGATTTTTAGTACTGTTAGTAGGTTTTTTACAGACCAGCTTTTTTGTCCTTATTCTGGACATTCAACTTTGCTAAATTGCCAGTGGAAGGTTTCTTGACAAAGCTTATTGACGGTGAGATTTTAATTGTTGGTTGCCACTTTAGTGGCGGCCTTCACTTAATTTGGGGTTATTTGGCACTTTCTTTAGACACAACTTCTACCAGAACTTCTCCTCTTTTTTGGCCATTCTGACTGGGTTGGTTGAGGCGTTTTAGGTTTAGGGCTCAATCAATCATCTGATTTGTAAGCCTTCAGATTTTAGTTTATGGAAGGCTTATCTTCAGCCTCAGGGCGCTTCAACATTTCCTGTTCTCATGCTTCTTTGTGGGCAGAGTCAAATTCTTGTTGTTGGCAAATAATATGTATGCAATTTCCGTGATATTGCAAAGAAGCCACTTCTTGACCTTGGGCTTAAGGAAAGCCTTCACTCTTAAATTCTTGGCCCTCCATCAGAATTATAAACATATTTATGGGGCAATTTACCCTTTTTGTGATGGCACTGGGCCATTTTATGCCCGTATGACAGCAGAACCGGCAAACTTTCTTCATGTCCCCTTGTTTGATAAAACCTATGAAACTGAGACCCAGATGTAGATAAACTTGGGGAGGGAGATTTTGTTCACCTTCATACAGTACGCTAGATTTTAAAATGCCTCCACTGTGTGGAGAGAAGGCAACTGACTTATCTTTTGCTGGCTTGATGAAACTCACAAACCTCAAAATAGTATGATAACTCAGTTCAGACAACTTGTGGACCCATTCATGCTTGTGGTCCACCAGAAAGTTGTAGAATGTAACCCACATGGCTATTTGGTTTATGTAATCTGTCAGTTCCATTTTTAGGTAGGTGCCCTTGTACATGATCCTCACCTCCATGGGCTTCTTGAAAATTAAACTATCCAGATTAAGTGTCAAAGTAGTCTATTCTAACACCCATGGGTGATTATATGTTCCACCAAAAAGACTTTATACATCTCTTGGGAAATAGATACAATTATATATGACCATTCCTCCTCAACCAGGTGGAGGTGTATGCGGATGGCATCCTTTAGGTACAAATTTTACCGTTTAATGTTAAGAGAATTCGCTACTTATGAAGTTGTTTGTGACTCACACGATTGCCATAACCATTCCATAATGCTTCTTTTTGTGGGGTGGCTGCTGCATTGTATGAATTGATTTTCAAGTAGTGCTTCAGGCCCTCAGTGGGTATTTTCCCTTTATTAACCTGTTTATCTATTTGTCAAGGCTAGATCCCAAATTTAAAAATTCCCCAAATTGGTGCATGTGTATGAATTGCTTATAAGTATTTCAGACCATCTCTGCACTGTTATACAGGTCTTTCTAGCCTTATTTTTCGTTTTATAGAAATCAACTTGATAATAATGAGAGCAGCTTTGTGGATGCACACAAAGTGGAGGTATTGATGGAGAATGTTGATATTGGGTAAGGTTTGCTGAATCCAGTCTTTCATGGCCATGCTGTTACAACCCGTGTTGGTGCAAAGGTGTGCCCTTTTGACTGGTACTTTAGCCTTGCAACATTGAAAGACTTCCAATGGGAAGCTTTCAATGTCATAGGGAGCCATGAAGAAGGGTTTGAGAAAGGACTATATACATTCTCAAATCTCTTCAGCTCAGATACCAGTTGTAGCCAGCCTTGTTCAAGTTAAAAGGTCATAACCCCACACATTGCTGCTGCTGTTACTTAGGGCAATAACCCATGTTTGATCCTTAGTTGGTCAGCTTGGAATAAATCACGGTTCATCCTAGTCCACCTCTGTGGCTAAGGTATCATGATTTCTCCAAATTGTTCATTTAATTAGAGGGAAAGTGTGTCCATATAGGGTCTTTTGGATATTCTTAGTCACATCCAAGTTTTTTCCAGTCAGATACTTAGTCAGACCTGGTTCCATTTTAGATATAGTACTATATTTCCATAAAGATGAAGCCATTTGTAATCCATTTGATAGCGTCATCTGGAAGTAGAACCTGAAAAGGACCTCAAAGCACATTTTTACTGTGTCTATCCAACCTTAAGTAAGTGATAATAAGCTGGCAGGAGAAATTCGCATGTTGACCAGTTCAAGACTTTATTGTCATGCAACTGGCCACAATCTACAGCAGTGCCTCCTCAGGTGAGAATATAGTACAATACCACTTGAGTGATGGTTGAGGTATTTGAGTGTAAAACCCAAGTGAGCACAATTGAAGCTTTAATGTGATTGCTTAATATAAGCATTAAAATCTTTGGCCAATATCCCTGAGCTTTTAACTGAGTTACCTTTCTGGTTGGATTTATCATTCAATTATACATCATGTTGATGTGAAGGCAATTCCTGATTCAAGCCAAGTTTGGTATTTGCAGGTTTGAGGTCATCATGGACAGTGCTACTACTACATGGTTATTGAATATCATCTTCATCCACTCAAGTCATTATCATTGCGTACTTGCAATAAATAGAAGAAAATAATTTAATCAGTATTTGTGTATAGAGCCATATCATTGCAATGATGGCGGAAAACTTGTGCTTAAGCCATATGGCAGATGCCATGGAGGGGATAGCCTTTGTAATCCACTGGGTTGCCATAGATTTAGGATTTAAAGGACTTCATATTGATTGATGTCTTGGGCGGAGATATCTCAGTGCATAAGCTTATCTTTGTAAACTGGTGTGTAATTGTAGTCAAATTGTGGGGTACGTTGGTGACTGTTGCCTGGTTCACATCAAAGAATTTGGTTCTATTTACAAGACTTTTGGCTTTATGTTGATTGTTTTTTGTTGATTATATGACAAACACAAATCTGATTCATATGTGACATTTCCTTTTTTAAGCGTTTTGTTTTTATGAGTTGTTAATTATATTGTGAGGTCAATCATAAGAAGTGGAGTGCCTAAAAAATTTCAGAACTGATGGCTTCAGTCTGCATTGAGATATCTTTTAAAAAACATTAAAAAATTTCCTTGCGTGAGAAATGAATTATCTCTGATCACTTTCTAGATTGACAATGTTACCACAAGAGTACTTTAAGGTATTTCTAAAGCTCAAAGTGTTGTTACAGAATTACGTTGTTCTCAATTCTCTGCTAGCCAGCACTCTAGCTTCTCCTAGGGTCATTCCTAGGGGCAAGAGATTCTAATTCTTCCATATTGGATTCATGGTTTTTTTACAATTGTTATATTAGTGATAATTGTTGGGGTTTGGTCTCGTGTATTAGTTAAAAAAAGTTTTCATCATGTCAATTGCAGGAATTTTTGCTAAGTTGTTTATATTCAATAGGGTCTCAATGCTGGCTACTTTGGGTTTAAATGCAGTTGCAGGCCTCCATTGGATTTATTATACATATTGCGGAGTACTTGTAAATAATAATAAAAAACAGTTACAATGGGCTATCCATTTCTATGAGCCAAACTCTGCTGAGCAGTGATTTAACCTGTAACTTTGCATTTATAAAGCTGCTTGTTTAATGATCTATAGACATAGTAGGCTGTTAAAGGATAAATTGCTCTTTTCAAACTTTTTCTTGATCACATTGACTTTCAAAAGTGATGCTTAAGTGAAAGAGAAAATCTGAATTTACAAATTGAATGGATAGTGTTGAAGTCTTATCTAAAATGGCGATAAAGATGATACAGAAATAAAATCCTACTAATCATCTCATTAATGAATCAATCAGGACACTCCTTTATTTAATTGAATTAAGATGATCAGAGGACAGACATTACAAAAAGTAAATAAAGCTAAAACTAACTAATTAATTGATTCAAACAAAACGCCCAAATGAGCGGATTAAATGAAAAACACCAAACAAAACAACCAACCAGGTGGGAAGATGAGACTGCTTATACCTCCATGGCAGAAGGGAAGGGGGTATTGGGGGCTTTTCTTTGGCAGCAGCTTCCTCATCCCAGAGTGGGGTACGTGTCAAGGCAGATAGCAAGGGCGTTGGGAAACTGGTGGCATGCGTTTCAATATCTCTAATGATTGGTACTTCTGAGAAATTGCCAACTACAAAAATGGCAGTGATATATTTGGTTGAAACTTTTTTGGCTTTAATGTGGGCGTCTGGTAGTTTAAAAAGCATGGTAATATTGGTTTGGGTAATCTTAACCTTAGGATTCTGTGCTACAGTTACCATGTTCTGGATAGCATCGTTGACATTTTTGTGCAATTGATTCATTGTAATTTTACATTTTGGGGTGAGCTTTGAGGAGATAACAGGAGGGGTAATAACTCCTGTGAGCATCGCCACTTATTTAGCGACAGCTTTGTGGAGGAGATAACAATATGGTGTGGCAGTTGCATTTACCGCAAGCTGGTGGTCACAGTAGAATGATTTGGTATTTGGCTGTGGGGCATATAAATGAGGGGGTATTTAGGATCCTATTATGCATTAGCAAACTGCTCAATTTTCAGAGATGGTTCTTTAAATAAGAATAACTGGTTTGTTAATTTCAGCCAATAACTCCCATGGGTTCTGGGTGAAATGAATTGAGAGTTACCATATTATTGAGGATTGGTTGATTTGTTGGATGAAGTTTGGGAATGAACTGCGGTCAAAGCTGGTGCTTGATTGGAGGGAGCATTTGTGGCACTGGGGCGAGGAAGAGGATGATTGGTGGCTGCAGGTGCAGCTGCAGCTGCAGCATCAGGCCTTGAGGGAGGAGGAGGTAGGATCATACCCCATACTGAATCTGGTGTGGGGTGGGTGGCGGATTGAAGGCTGTCAGACAAAAAATCAGCGCCATTGGAAGAAGCTAGGTATGGGCTCTTGCATTTTGAGTGGTCCAACTTGAAACAGGATGGACAGGTTGTCAGTTTGCCCTCAACGTGGGCTCAGAACGGATGTTCAGGGGCAGAGGAATGACAGTGCAAGGGGGAATCAATGAGGCAATTTTCTTAAATTCAGGGCTGATTATGGCATATGCCCGAGGCCCAGTGAGGCGTGTGGCCCCAAAGGACCACAAATTGCAGGATGGGGTTGGAGCCATAGTCTTCCAAACCTTCCATCAGCTCCTGGTGGAGCACCTCAGGGGGAATGTGGGTGGGCAAACCAGAAAACTGAACCGCCAAAGTGGTATTCACTGGGAGCTGGGTCTGAATTGTGGGGAGAGAGGTACCCTGGAAAACCAGGGGCCCTGTTGCCACTGTGGCGGCATCAGCTTCACATGTGAATCCAAGATCAAAGTAGCCCTTATAGGGGCAGAAGTCAGTAAAACTGGCAGGACGCATCACCACCTGTGCCATTTCAATAATGGCTTGGCCATAGTAGGGGTTCGTTTCCCATAGTTGACCCTAAGGCCAAAATGCATATTGCTCCAGGGGAGCACCAGGGTTATGGGGCACTGCTAGGTTTTAAGCAAGGTGGGCTTCAAGATCCTTGGGAGGAACGAATTGTCCCAGGGATTTGGTATGACTGGGTGAGCCAGTCCAAGCGCATTTTCCCACTGGATGGAAAATGGTGGGGGAGTTTCGCCACAGCCCCACACTGGAGCAGCTGTTAGGGAATCTGAGGGCATAGTAGTGAAACTACAGTGGGCTATCAGGATTTACTTTTTCCATATATTTTTCTCAGAAAGTTATGCTGAGCGGAAAGAGCCTCAATCAGGACACTCCTCTTTTACTAAAATTTAGTTACAAATACATATGAGCTTTTGCATTATAAGTAATTCCTAAACTTACCTAAATGAAAAAATTGTATTTATCATAAAATTATTTCAATTTATTTATATTAATGTGATATAACTATTTAGTAATTTCTTTCTTATTTTAGACCGTTCAGCTAAACATCAATAGCTTTTTTACTTTACTTTGTATTATATTTCTAACTTTAGTATTCTAATTTATATAGCGAACACAAATTCTATTTTCTAACCTAAATTGTGTTTATGTTTGATTAGAAATATAACTTCTCTTTGTATTTTTTAATTTTTTAAAGAATCAACCATCATTTGTTATAATAGTTTTTTTAGTTACACTTTCTGTAAAAGTAATTTGTACTGTTTTAGAGGTGGAGGTCATTTATATAACTGGAAAGCTGGTTCCTCACTAAGATGTCAATAACTGTCTTGATGATTCATGTCTTCTATCCTCCATATACTATCTGTTTTTTGAAAACATCTAAAAGCTGCTCAATTAGGTCTTAAATTGTGTATATTATATGCAAAACTGTAATGGATTTGACCTATACGCTCACAAAGGTATGGAATACACTACACTGGTAAGCAAAAATACTTTAGTGACATGTCTAGATCTACTAACTATTGAACCACCTGTGAATTCCTGGCAGCATGAGATATACTCCTATGAGTTTAAGATATTCTTAGATAATAATTACCTTACTAGTTTTGGGGAGCCACTGATGGGAACAAAAAGAAAAAATCTATATGTACTTTAGGGAGGGAGATTTTGAAGTTCATAATCAGTTTGCTGATTTAATAGAATGTAATATCTCACAAAAAATGATTACTACCATTGTTCAATGGAACATGAACAAAGCCTCTCTAATTTTTTTCTTCAATTACAACTAATTTTCTAATGATATTTTAAGTTCAGATTAATAGGATGTTGCTCTTACAAAACCAGCTAAAGAAATAGAAGAGAAAATGGAGAATAAGATTCACTAATAAAATTAATAAGAAACATAATATAAAGTATTAATAAAACTTCATATATTAAGTCTTAACCATGGATTATAAATTCTTCTATTTGGTATAATCACCTTATTTATTCTGCTAAAGATAAGTTTCTTTGCTTTAGATCTTAGATAATTTTCCTCAGGTGTCATGCCTTGAAATGGAAGAATGAGAGACCAAACATATGCTCTTGTAGTGGCAAAGTCTATCTACCTGTCCTTGAGCCATATCCTGTACTCTTGTATAACCTCCACACTCACCACAATCACTTTATGAGCGCTCCATCACTGCTATTCATAAAAATAACAGGTGATTCCAAATGACCTCTTTTGTTGATAAAGAAGTAAAAGAAGTAATTATATGGCAAATTATAAGGTGCAGGGATAATTATACCACAGGATTAGGAGCCTTAAGCCAAAACCTCAGCAGCTGCCTTCATCTCTCAAAATATACTTTGCTGATGGTGATGGAGTGAGAAAGACATTGGTTGTGGTATCTATCCAGGTTTTAATCCTGAAAAAGTAAGCTAACTTAAGAAGTTTATTACACGAGCACAAAAAGTTATTCTGGGCTTTATAGCTTTTGATGATCTGTTCCTTAATTCCAGAAAGACTTCCAAGTGTTGATTAATACCAATAAAAAGATTTTTAGACAACTGAGCCTATTCAATAACCCCATTCAAAATAAGCTTCAATACTTATTTTTCAGAATGCTTAGAAATGTTTTAACGCGTTTCATAGCAGAAATAGCAAATTGATGCGAATCAGCAAAACATACCATGATATACCACTATCCAGTACCCTCTGATATTCTGTAATGGAGAATATAGTTTATTATATCAACATCCCTCATTGTGACCTTAGAAAAAAGAAACATCTCAAGGAAAAATTGTATCTGCCACTTACTTTTATATCTATAAGATAATGGATCATGACGTGGAAGAATCATATTTATTGCCATTTTGTAACCTTCTCAAAAATTCCTAGTTGATATGTATGCCAAATTTGAAACTGAAAGGCTCATTGGATTCATTACAGCCAAAAAAGTTAATTAATGAGGAGTATGTGCACTCTCTTGATGCCATAATACAAGCTGACAGCCAATTATTAGCTTGGTAAAAATGGATGTGTTACTATCAACTTTTAATGGAGGACCTCGAATATGTGCATAAATGAACTCAAGATGCTATGACTTATATAAGTCTTCTTAGATGGCAAGATCTTTTCATTACATCTACTTGCAATCTGAAATGGCCAACTATTGTATAGCTACTAAACAAGGCTAAAAAGCTTAAGATATTTATGATATAATATTTTGCGTATTTTATTAAAAAGCTAAACAGATGATTGGGATCAACACTAAGGGATGAATCTTTGGCATTACTAGATGTCATATGTATTCTGTGTAATAGCAAAAACGAGGACTCACCCATGTTCATATTATCCTATGGGTAGAAGCAAAGATAGGAACTGAATCTAATGATAAGGTGATCAGTGCTGAGATACCTGGAAATAACCTTAACCCATCCCCACATTAGATTATCAAGGCAACTATAATCCATGGCCCATGTAACCATTCAACAAGTATTCGCCCTGAATAATAGATAGAACCTGGACTAAGAAATACCAATGGTCCTTTTAAAGGAACTCAAACTGGAGTTGGTTACACCTTAATATCTCAGAGGTTCCCTGTAGATGATGGGTTTATTTTTAACATAAATTGTTTTTTCCTTGGCAAAAGCTTTATAGCACCTCACAAACCTGTCCATTATCATATGTTTCAGCTCATATTGATGTAAAGTACTATAATAAAGTAAAATTAAGTAAAATACATATGCTTGAATGTCAATAAAGGGTCTGACCAGGCGACAATCTCTATCAAAGTGCTTAAAGGGAATATGGTATGAGAAAGGACGCTACATTAGCTTTTCTGAGGCATCCTGACACATTCTGAGCTTCCCAATTCATGTAAAAAATAATAATCTGTTATGCATCTCTGTGTACATCTTAAAAGGAAAAGAGAGTGTATTTTACTGAAGAAATTATTATTAATAGAAATTAAAAGCCTTCCAAAGAATATTTCAATGGTCTTTTTTTCATCTATACAAGGTTTATGCCTTTGCAAGAACAATATTATATTGTATAGTTCTATCATATCACATTTGCAAAGGTAACAAGTTCTTCATAAGTAACCTTGGGAGCCTGTACCAGTTTATTCAGGATTAAGAAAAACTAGGTTATGGATATAGTGTACACCATCCATCCAGACAGTGCTTAAGGTTATTACCTACATCTTTTATTGCACAAAGGTTGTGGCCCTGTATCATTTACTTCCAAAAAATAAAGGAGAGTTAGGTTACCCTACATTTCTGATGGCGTGTAGAGCACTTAGATTACTAAAAGATTATGCTCACTGGTACCATAAATTTGGAATAAGCTTCTCTCTTACTCTCCTCATAAGATTCATGAGCTGTTTGCCATCACATTGGTATTCTTCCAAGTTAATGACCCCATAAAACTTTAGATAAAGCACAAAGATAGTACTTTGTAAGATGCGAGGGAGCAAACAATGTGAGAGTGATAAATCCCAATGGTCAAAAATTTTATATACAACAAGCACCTGGTTCTACTTGAAGATATAGTCATAGCAAAATCTAGTCAATATCTCCAAGAGTATTTTCAATAATCATCACGGGAGCAAGAAGATAATGTATCAACCATGAAGAACCAATTGAATAGTCTTATGACAATATTAGGTGCCTAAAGCAATTACAGTTAGTGTTTAAAACTAGAAGGAGAACATAGGAAAGCTTACAATGAGATCAAGAATAACACAGCTTCAGACTCTTAGAAGCTGTCTTCTTATTACTCCACTTAACACTGGAAAAAGGTTTTTGATTAATCTGTTGTTCGCCACAGCAAGGGGAAAACATTGCTATTATAATTGCTCTTAAGTATCTCAGCTATTTTATGTTATGGAAGGAAGATGTCTCATACTGATACAAGTATCGCGATTCTGATATGACTGGACAATAAGCCCTAAGTTGTAATGGCGGAATGGATAAGATCCACCAAGTTTTATATGAGTAATGATTATTCTAGAGCCTTGAAGTGAGGCAATATTGGGTTGTCAGGGAATCACCTCAAATCAGGTGATCATGAAATTAACAAATGAAGAATTGACAGAACCAATGAGATATGGCGAATAAAATTACTAGGCCATGAAAGTGGCAGCAACTGAAGTCGCTACAATTTAAATGAGAAGAGATGATCAAGATGTGGTTGGTTGTTAATAGTTTAGAGGAAGTAGAACAGCGAGGATCCACTATATTATCATATTAAATAAAGAGTGAGGCAGAAGCAAGTGCTCCATATATATTTAATAAGTTTGTTCTGTTGTTTTTAAGGACAACAATCATCATATCATTGGTTCTATTGCTCAGTGAGCTGTACCCTGTGCAAAAACTCTTATGACATATCTAACGATTCTGCCAATTTTATAACAGTGGTGCTCATTACAAGGGGCCCATTGATCAATCACAGTAACAACATATCTCAGTCGCTGGCCATGTCCTATCAGGATTGCTCTGGCAAGGAGGTTTTTCAGTACGCCGCAACCATTGAATATGCAGAACTCAATCTTGCCTTGGACGCTTTAATCCAGTAGAAGAATTAGTTTCTACAGGAGGTTTGTATCAATAAGCTGCCTCCATTTGTTTACAATGGGCATATCCATAGATTTTTTAAGCGATTTGAGTTTACAGTAGAAGGAGCTTCAGATCGGCATAAAGCCAAATTATTAATATACACCTTGGATGTCAAAAGCACTGACTAAGTTACTTTCTATCTTCCCACCAGTTCGCTACCTATCCAAAAAGTGAAAGATACTGTGTTGTGGTTATAAAAAGAAACTATGAAAATGGCACAGCGGAAGGCCAAGTTCTTAACCATTGGGTTTCAGCATAATGAGACTCACACCACATTTTCTGATCGCTTTATGGTGGAAGCCCATGTGTTAATTGGGGAAGGAACTTTAACCAAAACAGATGTATGCATAGCATTGAACTCCACTGTGAAACCATATCGTGAGCTTTTTCAATATCATGGCTCCATATTTAGAAGTTGGTATACCTTTGCTTAAACTTGTTCAAATCTTTCTCTGGTTATCTGCTACCTTCCCTCCGCCCAAAATAGAGCTGAACCATATCATCTCCGCTGCTGGCCCTTCTTATTTGGGGAAGTTATCTCTTCCAGTTCAGCATCCATTTAGTAACCCCCAGCCTTATTATGACTACACTACTCATCTTAAATGGAGTTGCTGCCAGCAGTTCAACAATCAGGAAGGGTCTGTTACACTGCTTGACCCCAGCTTAACTTTTGGGGTGGCCCATTTCACAGCAATTATGGACGCAGATCTTACAGGATCTATTGTTTCTCATGCAGTCTCTCTGGGAACTTGGCCAGAAGCTGTCTTCATCGTCAGGCTTATTCCCTACCGCAGGAACAGTCAATCATGGAAAAGTCAGAGTGGAGTAGAGACGGGACTCTTTACTTACACTATTCTAACTCAAAACTTCCCACCTGAACCTATCCCAGTACATCCAGTGGAAGTTCCCCAGTATGATAATGCCTTTCTATATCAGCAGCAGTTGGGGGGGTGAGTGTGCTGACACGAGCACAATTTATGAGCATGGTGGAAGCAGGCCCCCAGGAGCAACCAAAGCCTTATGCCTGTCAAATTTTTAATCAACTTTCTACTGATTAACCAGATCCATATGCTGATGCAATTCACTTAAAAGGGGTGAACGTGGCCCTCCCTGTGAACTAATATTAAAATATACCCTAAAGTTGGGGAGGGTATTATGAGCTTCCTTGGAAAAAGAGATGCATTAAATGTCCATGTTTTAAACAATCAGAATGCATCTTATTCTGAGTGTACTTAATGTGACACTGTTGTAGCAAAAATCTGAGTTCATGCAATAATCAATATGGGTGCCCTAATCAACATAGTGTCCACAAAGTTAGTGGCAAAGCTGGAATTAAAGCCTGATGTGCAGCATCATATGGTGTATGGGACCGCAGGCGCAGAAAGCACGGTCTCTGAAGGAGCGTACAGCGCACTACCTTTGCAATTCGTGTCTATTGTAATTGTAGCCCCAGCCATAGTGCTACCAAACAATAACTATGACCTTTGAATCAGAACTGCTTTTATGCGCCACTTTGGGGTTGTTGTTGATGTGACCGAAGAAACATTTGAAATTCCGGGGCAGCGGATCCCAATCTACTTCAATCCAGGTGAAATTCCAAAAAATCTGGTACACATAAGTCACATTAACCTTGCATATGGTGATGGGGTGGTTTGGGTTTGCTATCATCAACTTAAGCGCAAGACCCAGCCCTTCCCCATCAAATTTATGAATATTGATGGCTACCACTTAGAGCTGCGGGCCCTATATCTATTCCCTCTGGACACCAAGTGATCATAAACACAAAGTTAGAGGTGGAAGTGCCTGCTGGGCTTTATGGGGAGATCATTGGGCCTTATCAGCAATCATGGCTCAAGCCCCATGTGGCCCCAGGCATTATATTTCCAGGACATGGGGAGATCAAAGTCTTGGTAGCAAATATCAGAATAAACCAATGCAAATCTGCTGACACCAAATAGTAGCGTACATACATTTCATCACAGTTGAAGAGTTCCTCCAGGTTCATGTGTTTGGTTCACTGGATGAATTTGGTCTTCACACCAAAACACAGCCTGGCGTAATGGCAGCTGTACCGCATGAAAACTTACTGGGGTTAACAGAAGGTTATAATGATCAAGTGGAAGCCTTATTTTAAAAATATAAAGAGATCTTTGCTGTTGATAAACATGATTTAGGGTGCACTTAGGGGGCTGTTTATCATCAGGACACTGAGGATTATCCCCTCATGAGGTCTCAGCGAATCTGCCAATCAAGGGCAGCTGAAGAAGTCCTCACTGAAGAGATTAAAAAGCTGCTAGAGCAAGAAATGCTTGAACCATCTAAGAGTCCGTGGGCTTCACCTGTCCTAATTGTTGAAAAGAAGGATGGTACTAACCGCGTATTAATTGACTACTGGTAGCTTAATAATATTATCAAAAAAGACTCATACCCTCTTCCGCGGATTGATGATGTGCTGGATTAGTTAGGTGGGCTCGCTATTTCTCAGCATTGGATTTGATATCCAGTTATTAGAAATTGAGTTGCCCACGGCGAAACAAGAAAAATGTGCCATAATTACATCAAAAGGGCTTTTTAAACCAACTCATATGCTGCAAGGGATATGTAATGCCCCGCCTACATTCCAACGAGCAATGGACACCATCCTGGGTGATCTGAAGCTGTTGTGTGTATATGTGTACCTCGACAATATTAACGTCTTCTCTTGCACATCCATTGAGCACCTTACCCATCTGGAAGAGGTATTTCGCCGACTGTCTGAGGCAAATATCAAGATCAAGCCCCAGAAATGTCACTTCTTCAAGGATCAGTTAGAGTACCTCGTTTTGTGGTAAATGCAACAGGGCTGCACCCCAACCAGCCAAGGTGGAAGCTATTCAGAAGATGACTAAGCCAGCTAGTAAGCGGGACATTCAGGTGTTTTTGGGAATGGTGGGTTATTACCAACACTTTATACCCAATTTCAGTTGCATCGGAGGTCCACTTTTTGGGCTGCTAAAGAAGGATGCCATGTTTGAATGGAAAGAATGGCGCCAATGCGCTTTGATACACTTCAAAGGGTGCTAATTAGTGTGACTGTGTTATGCTACCCAAATTTTGAAAAGGAATTTATTGTACAAATGGATGCATCTCATTCAGTTGTGGGGGCAGTTATGTTACAAAAAGATGATGAAGGGGATGAGTATCCAGTGGCGTACTTCAGCTGAAGCCTGAATAGCCATGAACATAATTATACTGTGACCGAGTGAGAGTGCTTAGCAGTGATCTATGCATATAAGCAATTCAGAGTCTATCTGCATGGGGTAAAATTTAAAATTATAACAGACCATGCTTCATTACACTGGTTGCAGAACCTCAAAAAACCTGAAGACCGTTTGACTCAATGGGCTCTTAAGATGAAGGTTTATGACTTTGAGATCCTTCATTGGCACATCGATGAATCCCCCCCTTGGGTTGGGACCATCTAGTACTAAAAAAAGAGATCCTTCATTGGCCAGGAGTAAAGCATCAGAACGCTGACTGTTTATCTCGATTGCTGACTATTGCAGTGATGGCAGACTTCAGCGACGTGTTGTACAGTAAGATGCTCAGCAGAAAATATGACGATGAACCGCCTTAAGTGATTAAAGCATTAAAGTGATGAGAATGAATACCTTCCAATGGAATGAGGAACTGTACAAGCGAATTGGCAATTCCTTGGTGAATTTTCTTTGACCCTCAGCATGACTGGGAATCATTATGATCGTGCACAAGGCAGTCAGACATGGTGGGGTGCATAAGACTATGGAGTTGTTGCACCCCAGTATTATTGGGAAAGTATGAGCTTCAATGTGCATGAAACTATTTCCTATTGCCATCAGTGCCAAGTGGAAAAGCTATTCTGCCATAAGACTTTATACTGGGTAGTAAAACCAAATTTTTCTTGGCACATGGTTTCCCTTGATGTTGTTGGTCCCTTGCCAACATGAGCCAACCGGTGTAAGTACATCCTTGTGGCTATAAACCACTTGAACTGGTGGGTCAAAGCAAGGGCGGTACGAGATTTGGGGGCAGTTACAGTGACCAAGTTCATAGTGGAGTGCATTATTCAGCGACCTGGATGCCCTCACTTTATTCTCACTGGTAATGGAACCAACTTCACCTCGCACATCCTCCCCAAACTGAACAAGCTTTTGGGTATTCATGGGGCTCTAATGACCCCATAACCCAAATCTAATGGAATGGTCAAACGGGTGAATGGGACTCTGGTGAACATTCTACAAAAATTAGTAACAGATTGACCTTCCAATTGGACCTTCCTCCTTTCCACTACTGTGTTCACCTTTAAAATCAGTTACCATTCTGCCACAGGGAAGAGTCACTTCCAACTATTATACAGCTGACACCCAGCTCTTCCAGAGTTACTTCATTCATGTGTGGAAGATACCAGCGGAGTGGAACCCCACTGCTATTTGACTAACCTTGTGAATATTTTGATCAAATTGCAAACTGAAGCATATTCCTTTAGCTTAGCCAAGAAGATCAGGAATCAGGCTGCTGATCAGGTATGTTTTAGCAGGTTGGTGCAGTTCAAGGAAGGCGATATGGTTCAATTAAATGACCAATATGGGTTCAGCCAGAAACACAAGTTGACCAGTATCTGGATTGGGCCATTCAAAGTTATTGAAAAGGCAGGAGTGTATGCTTATACTATCAAGGACCCCGCTAGCATTTGGATCATCAACTGAGTGCTTGGAAAGTTCCTCCGTGTGTATCAGCAATAGGAGCCTTAGCATCCAGTTAAAAGGGCGGGGTAATTTAGCGATTCCGATATGACTGGACGATAAGCCCTAAGTTGTGATGACATTATGGATAGGATCTGCCGAGTTTAATATGAGTAATGTTTAATTTGAGCGCCTCAAAGTGAGTTGATATTGGGTTGTTGGGGAATCACCTCAAATCAGGCGATCATGAATTAATGAATGAAGAATTTACAGAACCAATGAGATATGGCAAATCAAATTACTAAGCCATGAAAGTGGTAGCAACCAAAGTCACTACAATTTAGATGAGACAAGATGATCAAGATGTGGTTGGTTGTTAGTAGTTTAGAGGAAGTGAAACAGCAAGGATTCACTATATTATCATAATAAATAAATAGTGTGGCGGAAGCAAGTGCTCTGTATTTATTAAATAAGTTTTTTTTGTTGTTTTTTATGGACAACGATCATCATATCATTGGTCTTGTTGCTTAGTGGGCTGAACCCTGTGCAAAAACTCTTATGGAGTATCTTAACAATTCCGCCAATTTTGTAACAACAAGTTTCCTCACTACCTGAGTTAATATGAGTTTGTACTTTTTAACATATCAAATAAAGTGAACTAGCACAAATACAAAATAGACTAAACTTATTGTGTGGGATGAATGCACTATTAGCTAAAGGGAGGAGTAGAGCTCTGAACAGAATATTTAAGGACATTAGATGCTGTAACTATATAATGGTTTGATTGAAAGAGCTGATGACTCATGAATTAAGACATAAATTACATTTAGTACCATGGGGCACGTGTATATGAGGTTAAGAACTTCTTAGATCATCTTTCTTATGGCCTAAAAGCAGTATTCAGTCCTTGACAGTAAACATGCGTTTTGACCTCCAAGAACATGGAAGCAGAGGAGTTTTCAACTTATCTATTAGAATTTGCGATAGCAAGCTGTTTGAGGAAGATTGAAGAACAATATTTCCAATAAACTTTACAATATTTAAAGGAATATGGACATATAATTTGACAGAATATATCTTAACATTAGTTAGAACAAAGGTTTTTGCACTTCTTGGTTAAGGGGAAAAGCCTTTTCACTCCTAATATGTCTTAGGCTTTGGTATTGAGACACCCTATTGTAGAAGTTTATAAACTGAAAGGATAAGGAATGAGTCAGTGGATTTTGTGGTAGAAGTTGAGGATGCTATGCACTATCTTGTACAGTTTCATACCCTTGACACACCAGTTACTACCTCAGGTTCTCTACTTCTAATATAAGCACTCTAAAAATGCTATTTTGCAACCTTAATTATCCAAAACTGTGCAATGGAAATAGTATTTGGGTGAAATTCTTTGTTCAAGAACATCACTAAGCCATTATTCACAGGCTCTGGCAAGGGAGAACTAATCTCCATCCTCCACATTCCTTTTATCCTAATATATACTACCACTTTTAGTTCAAATATCTGAAGTTTCCAGTTAAGGTCTGGTATATTAGGATCATCAATAAGGCACAGGGTCAGAGTTTGAAAATTGCTGGTATATGATGAGAATTGACTGTTTCTCCAATGGCCAGCTATATGTGACAAGCTTAGAGCCAGCTCCTCTAATAGCCTGGTCATCCTCCACCCAAGATTAGAATCAAGAATTTGGACCTAGGGAATTCCTAAATACTTAAATGGAGGGTATATTAGACAGCCAATATTTTGGCAAGTTAGCCGCCTGACTCTTTGTAAAAATTTAATTATAGGAAATTATTGGTAAACAACCCTAGTAACCTTTTTACTGCACTGGTCTGGTTTTCTTGTGCACTTTATCTGGTTTGTTTTAGTATAATCAATTATTGATAGATAATAGTATGACGACTATTATCTGTAGTTGAGTATGAATTCTTATATCTCAGCCCAATGCTCATCCAGTATTCCTGATTAAATACTTGTGATGTCGTAATTGTAGTGATTTGTTTCCTCATTCTGTCCAACCCAAACTTCGCTGAGATTCCCTGATGACAGTCTCTTTGGTCAATGCACAGTTGGCAGCAATCCCCAATTGTGTCTTCTTCTCTAGATCTCCGCTCAGATCTTTTACTCTTTTCTCCAAGAGTCTTCCAATTATCGTACACAGCAATAATATCCTTGAGAAGAATAGCACAATGGTAAGCTGATGATAGTTTACTACTTAAACTATATACTGGATTAAGAGCTTAGAACTATATATCTGTAATATGATCTTATCATCTGTTTTTATTATAGTGAATCCTAGGTTTTTTAAATTTTTGATTCTGTCATCTAACCCTCAGTTGACACCTCTTTGATAAAATGGCAGCTGTTGCCATTATATCACACATCGTCATCCCAGCAGCGATGGTAATCCCCATCCTGACTAGGATTCCTCATTGACATCCTCAAGACCTATATGGAAAGATTTTGAAAATGTGACCCTAACATTTTCCTCTTGATCTAAGCGAACCAACCATATTTTGCTAGAAACTTATTAGGATATTAATTATTACCCATTAAGTTAGGTCATGCACCAACCAATCGATTTGCTAGTTGCAGGTGGCATCACTCGCCTAAAACTTGCTATTCATTCCCAATTAGTTGGTGATGAAACTGACCAATCTCAATCAGTACACCTGATTTTAATCAATATCAGATGCCCCTATTTCTTCAGCAACTCTGCCTGATGAGATTTTAAGTATTTGTCCGGATTGATCCCCAATGGATATGACCAGGTGAATATCCCAAAATCCCCCAAATATAGTTACTATGAAACTCGGGCCAACTGATTTCCAATTCACTTCGCCTTAGGGAATTTTTCCCTAGCGATTCCTGGTAATCTAACAGAATAGAAATATGGGAAAATATCCAAACACATCCCCCTCTTGCCTAGATTTCAGTGAGAAAAGGACTGGGGCATGAGAACACTGCTTTGGACACTTGGTCAAATACTTTATTGGTTCAAGCGGAGTACACTCATCAATAATCAATGCTACTCAGGATGACCATCGGTGAGAGGCTCTCTTTCTTTTCCTCCAAACTAACACCTACTCATAGTGCATTCCCCATAAGCCTACTGTCATGTTAGGCTGATAAATTACTCATGCCAGTATTAGTCTTGGGATCTGGTTTTCCCCCATCAGGGCATATGACCCGCTGTCATATTTAGGATTCTTGGTCTGGCGTCTTTGATTTCCTGATTTTCTCCTCATCCTAGACAGGAGACTCTTGCCGTCAATGTTTGTTTCACAGCTCAATTAAAAATACTTATTTTTATACGCCCTTGCTATTTCTCTCATAACCTCTTGGCTTAAAACATTCCTAATTCTTCTCTTGGAAAGCTTATCCCTTTAATTTGAGTTTAATTCTCTGAAATTAGAGCTTTATGTATTGTAGAGTGCGTAATGTCCACTTCCAAGTAAGTCTGACATCCCTCCTTTCATCCAGCTCATATGTCAGATTCTGAGTTGCAATACCAGCAGCCTCTGAATAGTTTGTCTGATCAATACCTCTGTCTCTTCCAGCAGATGAGTCAGGATGCTCAGTAAACCCCTTTTATGGTCCCTCCTGGACTCATATGTCTTGTCTGGCGCCAGCAGCTAGTCCATCAAATGAATTACTGGAAATGGTAATTAATCCTTCTGAAAACAGGCTTGCAATCATTTTGAACAACTTTTGGCCAACTCTTCCTCTGCCATCAAACCAGAGTTGGATTTTGAAACTCTCCTGGATTTGATTCCTTTTGCTGATGCATTGATTATCATTGTAGATGCTCCAGAGTTTATGTCGTTTGCTCTTGATCGCTCATTTCTTTCTGGGTTGGACCTGCTTCCTGAGATCCTCTTCTGACTTAGACAATATTACAAACCTGCTGTTCTGGCTACCGAGCTCACCATTGGTAACAGTATTCAATTTGAGCTCCCCTATGGTGACACTGGGCCCAAGTCAGCGAGGCTTTGTCCCTAGTGCTGAATCCCTCTTTTTTTGATAACATCCTGGATCAGGATGCCGCCACTTATGTCTTTGCTTTGCTGGCCAAGTTCTTCAAAGTTGGTCCATGAAGCTTCCAGCCTCACACAGTTTTCACCGCAATTTCAGCTTTAGCTTCTGAGAAGCTTGTAGTCATATCTTGCCGGGTGCCATTCACTCACTGCATGACTATCTCTTCACAGGCACTTCCCACCAGTATCTTCTTCTGATGGCTTTAATGGGAGGAATGATTTGGCAACCCCTGTCTAGAATCCTTTGTTCAATGCTAGCCCATATGTCCAGTGTTCTTGATAAGGCCCGTCGTCAGGCGCTCAAGACTAACCTTCTGGCTCTGGTATCATATCAGGATTACTTGGGGTTATTCACTGATTGCCTCTTCTTATACTGTTGCTTTCTTCCCCACTCCAGGGTTTTGCAATTGGCTTCATCCGACATCTCATTTTCCCTTCCCCTAGTCACTTTCTTGCAGGGCTCTGCTTCTGCTCAAAGAACGTGGTTTCATGTAGGTCTAGCTCTCACTAACATCTTATCTCACATCAATTTTGATGGGCTGTTCATTCCTACCACAATCCATCCTCCCTCCCCCAAGAGGTGCCATAGGCAGAATCATCCTCATACCAAGGCTAATTAAGAAAATAAAAATTATAAAATTATATTGGTTTTATCTCTATGTGGTTTATAATCTTTCTTTTTTCCATAATTTATTAATTTTTATCTTTATTATTCTTTTTTCCATGGGACTTGACCTTGTTTAGGTTCAGCGGTCCATCTTTTTTAATTTTTCTCCCAAAAAGGGTCCTGGGTACTTAGATCCATCAGTTTTCTATAGTTTAGAGGTCCTTTTTACGGACTTGACCATCTAGATTAGTTCATAAGTCCTTTTTTCAGACTTATCCTAATCAACAGGACATGCTCAACTTAATGTCTCATTGGTCCTTCAGGAACTCTTTTAATTTTTTCATCAATCCATTGCTTCTGATACTAAGTGTGGACTCGATTCACAACTCTTCCATCCAAGAGATTCTTGATGGAGTAGGCATCAGTCGCCATTTTGGCGATCATTTCAAATGGACCTGACCGCAACACATCAAGTTTGTTTCTTTTTCTAAAACCATCATATCGCAATAGGCAACTCTTTCACCTATTCGATATTTTGCTAAGGCCAGTCAGTTCTTAATGTCCATCAATTTTGCTCATATCCTTTTCTTCAAAGTTGTATCAAATGCTTGCAATTGCATATTGATCAGGATATATGTCAGTTGGTTCAAGTACTGTTTGTCACTCATCCCTGACTTTGATTCCACCACTGAGTATTAAATTGGTGGCAACGCGGCCTTTTTTATACAACAGCCCAAACGGCATCTTTCCCATTGCTGTATGACGACTAATATTGTAGGCAAATGTCACCTAACTCAGGTATGTTCCCCAAGTGGAAGTTCTTCCTGCGACCAGCTTCCTCAGTGTCATGGCCAGCATTCCATACACCCATTATACCAATACGTTTGTCTCTGACTGGTAGGGTACTGACATGAATCCTCTGATCCCCATTATCTCATTCAATTTTAGAATCACATGAGATGTGAAGTTGGTCCCATTATTGCTTTGCAGGACCTGCAGACATCCATGCTGGTATACTACTTGATCCAGGATGAACCTCACGGTACTGGTAGTGTCTACATTCATTAGGGCCTTCACCTTGACCCATCACGTCAGATGGTCAATGGTAACTATAATGTACTTGACTCACCCTGTGCTCATCATCAGTGGTCACATCACGTCAATGGACACCATGTACCAGGCAAATCTAGGGTAGACTAGTCAGTACCCAGTTGTATTCTTATGTGGTTTGTGCAGCTGGCACTTCATGCAACAAGATAGATAATCCGTGACATTGTAGTTGACGAATTCCCAGTAGTACTGGCATATATGATCAGTTGTTTTCCTCAGGTCTCCATGCCTGACAACCTTGTGAGCTGCTTTCATGATAGCTGCTCTTTCCAACAGGCTTTGGGAATATTAACCGCTTCCCATTGATCATCTTAAATACTTGTCCATCCATAGACTTGGTATTTTCCATCGCTTTCCAAAGCGCACCTTGTATTTCTTGGGGCTCATCCCCAATTTTCCCATTGACCATTCTCTGGAATAGCTCATCCACCTGCAGGTATACCATCTGGACCATTGGTAGCCACAATAAGCCATCCACATTCTGGCGAGAAGCCCTTCTCAGTGAACAATCTTGTAATCACAAGCCTGGAGCTTAAGTGCCCATTGGGTCAGTCGACCTTCTGGTTCTCTCAAATTGTGAATCCAACGCAATGAAGAGTGGCCCGTCACCACCTTAAAGTGCATTCCATGGATGTACACCTAAAACTTTTTAAAGCATAAATGACCGCAAGGCATTAATGCTTAGTCACAGTGTAGTTCCTCTCATTGGCTGAGAGTGTCAGGATCACATACGCCACCAGATGTTTGCCCTCTAGTTCATCTACTTGGCTTGATATGGCGTCAATCGCCATCAACAAAGCATCAGTTTGAATAATAAACTCTCAAACAAAATTCAGATATTTTAGAATTGGAGAATCTATTAAATACCAGCGTAGCTTATCAAAGGATTCCTGGGCCTCTTCATTCCATACAAATCCTTTTTTCAGATCCTTCAATAAATGTTATAAAGGCTCAGCTATTTGGGCGTGTCACAAATAAATCTTCTGTAGTCTCCGACCATTCCAAGGAACACTTGGATTTCTCAGAAACTTTTGAACACAGCCATCTGTTCTATGGCTTCTATCTTCTAGGCTTTCGGCTATAATCCAATTGAGTTGATTACAAATCTCAGATATTTGAAGCTCTTTCTTAAAGAAGTGGCACTTACTTGGCTTAATCTTCATATTAGCCACGGACAGTCACTTGAATAATTCTTCCAAGTGGTGTATGTGTTCAGTAAACGTCCTACCGAACACGTTTATATCATCCTTGTATACCAGGATGCAAGACAACTTCTTGTCGCTCAATATAGAATCCATGGCCCTCTGAAATGTCGCAGCTGCATTACATAGACCCTGGGGTATCCTCATTGGTTGGTATAGCCCCTGAGCGGTAATAATCAAGCTTTTTCTATCTTCTTTTGGAAAGTCCATCTGCCAATGTCCCAAGATCAGATCCATCGTGGAGAAATAATTTGCTTCTCCTAAATGATCTAGCGCATCATTGGTCCTTGGTAGGGGATATGAATCCTTAATCATAATTTTATTTAGCCTTCAGTAGTCAAAAACCATCGGTTGGAGCCATCCTTTCTCTTCACAGTAATAATTGGACTCGCCCAGGGACTTGATGATGGAACTAGAAGCCCATACTCTACTAGTTTGCCGATTTCATCCTCCACTACTGCTTCAGTGGCTTTTGATTGACAGATCAGTCTCATCCTGATTGGCAAATTTTCCCCAGTGTCAACCTTGTGGATCACATCTTGTGCGCATCAGAAATTGTGGTCGTCCTGAGCAAACACTTTCTGATACTTTTCGAATAGTTTGAGCACCTCCTCTTGCTGGCCTTCTGACATATCTGTGCTCTCAATCAACCAATAGGTTGATGCTCTAGGTTACCTCAGCCAGTAATCCCATCTTGTTGAGAGTCCCAAAATCGTGGAATTTCCTTAATTTGGCTGTCAGGATCAGATGAATAAACTTGATGCTCTGATTCCTCTGGATTTTCATCAGATTTTCACTTAAATTTGCCAGGAGAAATCTAATTTCTCCATGGCCTGGCATTAGCATCCCAGGAGCCACTAAAGGCTCCACTCTGGACTTCTTCCAGGGGCTTCCAACCTCCCCATACAAAAGCTCAGGTATCTCCAATGTCAACCCCGGTTGACTATCATCTGCAATCCTGGTGGTATGGTCCTCTCATTCTTGATCCTCAGTGGAATTCCCCGGTTCTCTAAGTTTTCCGCTGGCATTTTGCATCACTTTCTACCACCTAATTGGTACTTAATTGGGATAATGCCATCATTGTATATTAGATTGATGAAGTTGTTACTATAATTCAGCGGAGCTTCACCATCCTTTTGATATACCAATGTTAACTTCTGATTTTATATGGTTAACGTATTATCCTTGAAGTTACACTTAACTCTATATTTGTGTAGAAACTCCGTTCTGATCAGAATGTCATAGTTTTGGGTGGTCAAAACTATTGCTGGCGCAGATACCACCGCCGACCTGAAGCATAGTTGCAACATGCTATACACTCCACAAGAGATGGTGTTTGGCCCTTATGTCCCGTATTCCTTATTATGTTCCATGTTTGGCAAGATCTTCATCATCTTTACCAGCTTGGTTGAGACAATATTGATGGGCGCTTCGCGTTGACAATTGCCCTCGCTCTTACTCAATTCACTTGTATGTCTATATATGTACACTCAGAGTATTGTATTATAGTGTTTACTGAGTGAATAGACGCATTGTTAACTAAATCAATGGTGTGAATAATTTGTGCCAATAAATCAGGAAATAATTCTTATCATACTGAGGGGTATTGACAAATTGGCCTCATCTAATTGGACTTCAGATAATTCTTCAGGATTCTTGATGTTTCAAATCTTGTCTGCCAGTTGTCAGGCATATGGCCGAGCAATTTCCTTGATTATCTTGGGGTTTATTATCTTCGCCCTGGCTCTGGTCATGGCATTTACATCCAAATTGACCACTTGATAATCTGATCCTGCTCATCATCTACAAACAGATCGCTGATATCATTTCCTCGGTCATAATGTCAGGAGGAACAGGTTTCTCTGCAACTCTAGACTGTTCCTTGTCTGGGCTGCAGGCCCTTTTCCCAATTCCTTGGTGGCTGCTGACTCTTTAGCGTGGACCATATTGATCTGATCCTTCAGCTTCTTACAGTGAATGGCGAAATGTCCTTTCCCACCACATTGGTAGCAGACCTTTTCCTTCTTATTCAACCATCTGAATTCTTTGGTCTTATTCCCCAGCACGGTTTGATTGGTCATCTCTTTAGCTCCTTCATTTCCCTTCGTGGGATTTGGATTGCGCACCAGATTGGAATTAGTGCTTTTATTTGGGCTTCAAATGTCACTCCAAAATCTTCAAATTATCTACCATTTGCGAGGTAGTTTAATTCTGTTGCAAACATGGAAGACATCATGTAATGAAAATTGTGATAGGGCTGAAGGGCTGCTTGCAAGGCGATTCTGGCATCAAAGTTATCCAGTACTTTCGCTCCAACTAGGCCTGCGACTTTTGGTAAAACTGATCTGCAAAGCTTGAAGAGACTCATCTTAATGAAACTGAATTCCCATAAATTCCTGTTTGCGCTTCAACATGTGCATCAGACTCCTGAATTCTTTCATGATGGCCGCCTTTGCCTCAGCATACAACTGGCTGTCACCCTCCATGTGAGGTAACACTAAGTTTTGGCATTCAGTGTCTAGGCAATTCATGACCATCAACGCCTTTTGACGATCCCCATAGCCATAAATAGTCATGTCAAACAGTCAGAAAAACGCTGAGGCGTTATCCTGATGAAACGTTGGCAATTTTGGTGCTGCCTTAAGTTCCTCTGAGTTATCTCTGACCAATTCTCTTGGTTCAGCCACTTGGCTAACTTGAGTAATGACTTCAGGCGTCATCTCCAAAATGGCAGCGAAAGTGGGTGGCATGTTCCTTGGGGTATTTGATTTCCCAAGTATCATGCGAGAACTTCTTTCTTTGGCATCACTTGCCATATCGGGCTCACAAGCACATTTTTGAGCTTTAAGTTCCTTCACCTGTTTGATTAGTCACTCTATATCTGTGCTAAACTTTCTCAAATAAACGTGATCCTCTTCACGCTCCATGTTTAGGTATAAGACCTCTTGAACGAGGTCCCCTTCCTTCTTCTTCAACAAAGATCTTTTCCAAGTAACTTGTTCCTAAAATTTGAATATTATCTATCTCTTTCTCCACCTTGGCGACTTGTTCTCCAAGGACACGAATTCCTAGTGTTCCGCTGAGTTTAGGGCATTCTGGTTCACAGTGGCTAACTTGGTCCACAGTTTACACAACTCAACTTTGTACGACATTCTTCAACTCAACTACCCCTTTAGTGAGCACCAACTTGTAAAAATTTACTGAAGGGTTATTATCAGCAAACAACACTAGTAATCTCTTTAATGCATAGGTTCACTTTTCTTGTGCACTTTGTCTGCGTTGTATATTATAGATTGTTGATTGATATATTATGAAGACTATTATCTGTAGTTGAGTATGAATTCTTATATCTCAGCCCAATGCTCATCCAGTATTCCTGATTAAATTTTTGTGATGTCGTAATTGTAGGGATTTGTTTCCTCATTCTGTCCAACCCAAACTTCGCTGAGATTCCCTGGTGACAGTCTCTTTGGTCAATTCACAGTTGGCAGCAATCCCCAATTGTGTCTTCTTCTCTAGATCTCCGCTCAGATATTTTACTCTTTTCTCCAAGAGTCTTCCATTTATCATACACAGCAATAATATCCTTGAGAAGAACAGTACAATGGAAAGCTGTTAATAGTTTAATAATTAAAATATATACTGGGTGAGGAACTTAGAATTATATATCTGTAATATGATCTAATTATCTGTTTTTTATTATAGTGAATTCTAGGGAATTTATAGTTGGGATTCAGTCATCAAACCCTTGGTTGACACCTCTTCAATGAGACAGCAGACATTGCCATTGAATCGCCCATCCTGTCTCACAGCTATGGTCTTCCCCATCCCGGCTAGTATTCCGTCATTGGACATCCTCAGGACCTAAACGGAAAAATTTGAAAAACGTGTCTTTAACATTTTCCTCTTAATCCAAGCGAACCAACCATATTTGGCTACCAACCTGCTTAGGTAATGGGACTTATTACCCATTGAGTCTGGTCATGCACCAACCAATCAATTTGCTAGTTGCGGGTGGCATCACTCACCTCACAACTTGCTATTCATTCCCAATCAGTCAGGATGAACCCTACCAATTTCCAATCAGTACACATGATAGTTAATCACTATTGGATGCCCCTAATTTGTCAGCAACTCTGCCCAATGAGATCTTAAGTATTCATCTAGATCAATCCCTAATGGATATGACCAGGCGAATATCCCAAAATCCTCCAAACGTAGTTACTCTGAAACTCGGGCCAACTGATTTCCAATTCACTTCGCCTTAGAGAATTTTCCCCTAGTGATTCCTTATAATCTAGCAGACTTGGAATATGGGGAAAAATCCCAACACTATTTATATCCGAATTCTAGTAATTAAGATAGAAACAAAGAGCTTTGTCACAACTGGCTAACATTTAATTAAACTATATCACAAAACTATCTAACCTATTAAGGATCAATAGTGATATAATTCTTAGCATATTTACTTATAATAGCCATTAAGTGCACTTTGGAAATTCTAACTAAAGCCATTACGTTTTAGATACATAAATTACTTAAAAATAACCTTATTTAGTTACTTTTTGTGCAACACTATAGCAAAGCATGAGTATGTGGTTGCTAGTAATCCATAGAATATATTTCTATCATGCGTTTTTTATTTAAAAATTCATATTTAAAACATCAAGCTGCAAAAGCTAAATAATATGAAGTGATTTTCCAAAGTTTGATGAATCATCACCTGGTGGGACCACACACATTACGATTTGATTCCTTTATTATTCACCTAACTTTTCATGTACTATTCCTTTTTCTTTAACAGACCAAAAAGAGTAACTTAAAAATTTTTAATTAACTGAGGCAAGCTGATCAGGGGACAGACAATACCAATCTCCAAGGTGCATAACTTGTACTAAACTAGAATAAAATGACCAGAAGGAGATGAGCCTATCACTCAAACTGATTCAAAATAAAATTAAAAACTAAAATAATCCAACCAAATTGGATGCAGTAAACTACTATGCATCCATGGTGGGGTGTGAGTCAGAATTGGGAGGCTCATCTTCCTCCTCTGTGTTAGACAGTGTATGGCAGAGTGCTGAGAGCACAGGTGTGGGTGCATCCTCAAAATGGGAGTCAAGATAGAAGATTGTCTCTGGCAGCACAAATTCAGTTATGAGGAGGGTAGTTATATATTCTGATAGGTCTTTCTCAACCTCAAGGCAAACTTTGATTAGTATGTTGGAGGTGTAATTGTCATTGCAGTAATGCAGGCTTGAGGCCAAATTAGAAACTATCACAACATTTTGTACTGCCTTGTGGGCAACTTGGTGGAATTGGAAGTATTATTTTTCATGAACTTGTTGTAAGGGGGAAGGACAGGTGCAGGTATCCCCTTGGAAAGACTACAACTGATTTTGCTATGACCTTTTAAAGGGTGTGATAATCAAGGGAGGCAACAGACTCTTTGGTAAGTTGGTAGTCACTTTGGAATTCATTGGCATCAGATCATAGAGCAAAGTTCTGAGTTGGAAATTATGCTGCATAATCTGCATTTAGACACATTTTGAGGCCTGATCCTCAACTGAGTCAGGGACAGTGTTCTCCAAATCATCAACTTCCTACAAATAATCCCAGGCATTTTGATTGAAAATGATTAATTGATTGGCAAAATTAGGGTGGATTGGGTGGCTGGGTTGGTTTTTTTAAATTTACTGGGGTCCATGCTGGCTTCTGATTAGTTAGAGTAGTAGTGGTGGTTTTACGTGTAGGTTCCTTATTTGCTGAATCTGTGGCTGTTGCATCTACCATTTTGGGTTGATGGGGAGGGAGGATTGTGTCCATTCGAAAAAGATTTTATGTTAGCAATGGGAGCATCATGGGTGGAGTTGAGTGTGCGGGCTCCAGCTCAGGCTATGGTGAGGCAGCGCCAATTTGAGTGGTCCAGGTCGAGACAAATGGGGCAGATTGTGCGCCCTTTGTCTACTCTTGCCCATAAAGGGTGGTCAGGGCCATAGGGGACAACAGTGTGAGCGGAAATCAAAATGGCTTTTTTGGTTGATATTGGTAATATAGTTGCAAAGGCGCGAGGTCCCACAAGTCAGTTGGCTCCATTAGGAACGACAAATTGTAAAATGGGGTCAGAGCCATATACTGACAACCCAGCTATTAGTTCGTTGTATAAAGTTTCAGGGGGAGGTGGGTGAGGAGGCCTGCAAATTGAACCACAAGAGTGGTGTCATCAGGCAAATGGGGTGCGAGTGGTTAAGTTGGGGTTCCCTGGAACACCAGGGGAATGTTGACTGTTATTACAGCATCAGCTTCACTTGTGAAGCTGAGGTCAAAGTACCTCTTGTAGGTGCAGAAGCGATAAAGCCTGCTGGCTGCATAAGTGACTGGTTTAATTCTAACATTTCTTTGTCATTATAGGGAAATAAGTTGCCATATTCAACCAGGAGGCCAAATTACATCTTGCTTTGTGGGAGCACAATGGGGCTATGAGGCACCGCTTGGGAACGTGCAAAGGTGGAGGGCAAGATCTTTGGAAATAAAGTATCAACCTGAGGCATTGGGGGGCTAGTCAACCTAGTTTGAAAGAATCTTCCCGCTAGTTGAAGTTTCTAAGGGGAGTTTCATTAATGCCCCATTTTGGAGCAGCGGGCAATAGGGCTGAAGAGATTGGGCTTTTGTGTGTGTTAGTTTTTCAGAGAACTTTAGTTAAAATATAATTTTTAAATTTGCTCAAATGTGATGTTGAGCAGGTAGACCCTACACTATCCCAATTTCAGATGAGACACTTCCTAAAACTCCTATAATCCCAATGCAATGGATTGAGGTAACTAAAAGTTATTTTCAGATTATGATTACTATGATATTAATTCAAAGCTCCATTTTTAATAGGATGATTTTATTGAACCATACACTATTCACCTTGAGCGTTTCCTTAATACTGATTATGACGCTCACGTCCACCCTTATTTATATGTCCCAGATGAAAGCCACTCTATTCTTAAGTGGCAACCACCGCACTGCTGAAGCGCCTTCCTCACACAACTGTTGTCCCTCCACAAAGATGTCAACAAGTCAGGGGATATACTTGCTTGGGATATCCTCCTATCTTATTCCCTTGACCATTGTCCCAATGGCTAATAGTGGTATTATTAAATTTTATAAGACTTTAAATGATAGCACCCAGAACGTGGCATTGGTAGTGAGGAATCACAATATTTAATATTACATACACCAAATTTTCCACTACAACTAAACTCTCCAATTCCCGCTGTCAGAATTTCTGGTCGCTTAGGGTGCTCACATGGTGCTGGCCTAGAATCACAACAAGTTGGCAGGCGCAGGATGCTCATTCCACTGCCCTGCCCAAGAAAAAGGGGGCCAAAGCTTCCTAAGTTCACCAGTCTTGACCCTTTTTGAAGAAGGGGTTTTTGGATAACATTTTTTATTAAATTAATCATAGTAAAACCCTTTATTCAGAGAAGGGTTGAGGCTGGTGAACTTATAGGGGAACTTTGGCCCTTTTTCTCTTGGGCAGGGCGATGGACTGAGCATCCTGCGCCTGCCAACTTGTTGTGATTCTGGGACAGCACCATGAGAGCACCTTAAATATCCAGAATTCTTTATAGTAGTGCTCGTTACAGGAGCCCTATACACAACAATTTCTAAATAAAAAAGGAGGGCGTTAGGGTAAGTAACCCTCTCTTAGTCCCCGCTGAGAATGAACACGAATAAATGCTTTGGAACAGCAGCTAGCTAGTGCTCTGTCTTGCCTTAAAACACTTGAACAGTGCTTTGCCAAATATCTTATTGGGCTGCTCCTAATGTCCCAAAACCCCCATTCATAGACAAGTTTAGCCCAGGTGAGGGTAGCATTGCCTAATTCCTCTTTATCTATGAAACTATGGTGTAAAGGACAACCGACCATCAGAAAATCAAATACATCCTCCCTTGCTTGAGTCACATGGTGCAAGTGGTAATCATTCTCAATATGGTACCCTCAACATCTGGGCGGAGGTTAAGAAAGCCCTTATTGACAAATTCAGCTCAGCGCAAAGTTTACATAGGCAGAAACAGGCTTTTATATGCCTTAGACTGCAAAAGGGAGAATCAATCGCCTCTTTTGTTGATTGATTTTATAGTGAATCCCAACCACTACTAATTTCTCAGATGTTACCTATTGATGACACCGTTGCTGCCCTCAACTGGGTTGGCTTCTCACCCCTACTTGTAAATGCACATCTCCTAAGTAAAAAGCTCCTTTCAGAGCATAAGTGATATAAGGTGGCTCTGTAAGCAGTAGGCAATTTCTATGAACTTGAACTTGCGCCAGGAGCCCAGGGGAAAAGATTCCTCCATGACTCTTTTAGCCTCTCCTATGGCTTTCTCCCTTAGGGACCCTGGCACTCAGTGCAGCTCCAACAAGATGTTTCCCAACACGTAAGGTTATACAGAGGGTACTAGCGGTGACTGGGCAGCGCACCCCTCCATCATCTTCTCCTAATGTTCGTCCTGTGTCATCAGCTACCAATTTGCGCCTCTTCACTCCCCCCTCTGAGAAGTCTTTCTTAGCAAATCAATTGTCGCGTCCCTCTAGGGCGCCTCCTATACCTTTCTCTGCCTCTCCCCTATCTAATTATAGACCAAACTTTGCTCCCAAGGGGCAGCCAAAAACCCGCTATACAATAACACAAATACAGAGATGTGTCAGTTAAAACGCATGTTTCAAACGCAAAAGGGTAGAAGAGCGCCAAAAGGACCCCCCTTACGACCAAGGAAGCGCTAACCCTACCCTCCTTCCTATGGACCCTCTGACGTGCATCAAGAAACCCCCAGATTATAAATCTGAAGGGGTTGTGGGAATGTTGGGTATTATGTCTTAGGAGCCCTAGTTTAAGTGGGAATATAGGATCAGTTATATTAAAAAAGTAAATACAGCACTGTTAACCAGAGCAACTTATCCCCACCAAACGCTGAGGTGCTCTAGTGTTATTATTATTAATAGAAATGCTAACCAGCCCCTAGCCTCGCTGATCCGATCTACTCAGCGGTTTCATACTCTACAACTATCCAAGATAACAACCATGAACCCACTAAAGACTTTCTTTTATTTTCCGATTTAAGGTGGTCTAGCTCTATCCTCCACCTTAGTAGAATTCTAACCAAGGCGGAGGTCGCCATAACAAAGTACAGGTCATGGCTATCCTTGATATCTGATCTAATGTTAACGTTGTTTCTAAAAAGTTTATTAAGAATTTAATTTGGCCCCTGACATGGATTACACCCAAGAGTTTGGCACTGCAGGACCTGACCACACTTGAGCCAAATTGATCATACTTCTCTTTGTACGTCATATTTGTGAATCTGATCCTTTTGGCACCCGCTGTTGCCTTGGCTAGCGGTACTTATGATATACTTATTTTACCCAATTCATAATTGAGTACGATGAAATCATTAACATGAAACAAAAATCTCTCCATGTTAACTATGAGGTTCTTCTAATAATAACAAATAGAGAGCTATTAGAAAATTACACTTGTCTAGTTGAGCACCCTTCCGCCGCGTTATCTCTGCACTATAAAATGGGGGGCGAAATACAAAGATGTTGCCTGAATCAGTGGACGCTCTAGAGGGCATCCCTTTATATGCGTCAGAAGTAATAGTTAAGTCTGGCGAACAAAGTGTGATCAACACCAATATATGCCTACAAATCCTCCGCAACTTCTTATTGTACATAACAAGCATTGATGAATAAGCCCTTTATAACCACGCGTATTGCCAGGTGTACTAGATTCCGCCTAACAGCACCTATAATTATCCTATTGGAAATCTCACCAGTACAGACCTGATCGTGAAGAAGCATCAGGAGATTGGAAAGTTGCTGATGTTTATCAAAGGTATCTAATAAAGTTCACTGTATTTGTCACGTTGGATATGGGGTTACCTGTTGAACAACTATTATGCACTTTGTCTAACGTTCCTATTTCCAATGAACTAACCCCTGATGAGCTTTCAAAAAGTCCACATTTTGCTGGAGGCCTATAGTGATATTTTCTCCACTTGTGATGTTAATCATGAGCATATGAAGAATTGGTTCCACACCATTAATTTGGTGATGCCATCCCATCTGATCCAAAGCCTATCATAAATCAATATTTAGGAAGCTGTATATTAGAACAGGGCTTAATAGCTACTGGACGCTGGGTTTCTGGTGAATTCTAAAGCCTTTGGTCCTCCCCACTTCTTCTCATAAAGAAGAATAATGGAGGTCATTGGGTATTTATGGACTTCCACAGAAGAACAAGCGCTGTAAAGGATAGCTACTCTATCCCCCATATTAACGACGCTCTGTCCCATTTCTCTGGATCTAATTTATTTTTGCATTGACTTGGCTAGCGCATATTGGCAAATAGACCTTTCTCTACAAGACCAGGATAAATTTGCTCTCATTTGTAGTGAAGGCCTATTCTAATCTGTTTAACTACATCTTTGATAATGCAATGCGCCCTCAACTTTCCAGCAAATGATTGATCATATTTTACAAAGATCTGAAGCTGAATTATTGTGAACATCTACCTTTGCAATATCGCTGTATCTTCCAAAAGCTCTAATGAGCATCTCATGCATCTAAAAAGGTTTTCAGCGCTTACGTGCATCTAACCTTGAGCTTAAGCCCTCAAAATGTACTTTTTAAAGTCAATTGAACTTTCTTTGGACACGCTATCTCATAAGAAGTGATCTAACCCTTACAGAATAAGCTTGACGAGTTCTAAAAATGCCTGCGTCTAAAACCCTCTGGGACGTCCAGGTGTTTCAGGAGATGATGGACATTAGCATCAATTCATCCCAAAGTTCTCCTAGCTCTGTGAGCCTCATGTACTGCTACTGGCTAAAAACACTCCTTTTTAATGGGTGCTGAACAAAAGGACGTGTTTGAGTCATTGAAAAAGTTGTTACAATAACGGCCTATCCTAATCCATCTGGACTATTGTAAACCCTTCCTTTTGTTCACTAACGCCTCTGGCTAAGCCGTGGGAGCTATCCTGACCCATTTGGATGAGAATGGTGTTGATCATCCTGTTTCTCACATCAGCAAAGACTTTCAAAGGATAAACGCAACTACAGCGTCTCAGAAAAGGAGTGTCTGGCTGTCTTACTTGATTTCAAATATCACCGCCATCTTTTATATGGGACTTAGTTCAAAGTGATTACTGACTGCACTTCCTTAATGTGATTATAGAATATAAAGGTTCCTGTGAGAACAAGTACGTTGCAAGAGAATACTGCCTGTAACTCTGGGTGATTTAGCAGCTACAAGAACAAACATAGACTCTTGAGATGCGCCAAGCCAGAGTTGGATAAGGAATATTGGCGGAGGATACTCGCCCTTGTGAAGCTGAGGGTTCCAACAGTTGATTAAGATAGCACCTAGGGTTTCTCCCATTCAGGAGGCCAACAAACGTAATCTTAGTGTATTGTCAACTTTGGAAACACAAAACCTACCGATTTTATTATAATTCTTGAAAAAATTGTAGGGAAACATAGCTTTTTGGGTATATGGTTTTTAATGTAAATTGATTAAACAATAATCCAACTCCCTGGGACCATCTAGTACTAAAAAAATAATCCAACTCCCTACCAAAAGAAGGGTTCTGGGCTTTCAAGGGTAGATTGATGGAAAGGGAGGCTTGGGTAAACAACGTTTACCCAATTGGAAAGTGTTATTATCATTGGGTTCTCTTGGGAATTAGATCTGCACATTTGATAATTAGTAAAAGTACTATTTGACTGGCTAGAAAGTTCAAAAATCATTTCAAGAATCGGATTTTGTCATTCTATTATCTGAACTCGCCTGGATCTAATCCTATGTTAAGGATTTAACACACAAGGTCAAAACCCCTGGTATCAAAGCTGATCCAATTGAGGGTGCCTCTGTGGGAGCCCTCTGTTTTGTGAAGTGTTTAGCCTCTGCAACCATCATATTAAAAGTTGTAATAGAATCAATACAAAACATACTATTTTTTTAAAATGTGATTAGATGATTCTAAAATGAGAGTTGGAATGGCTTGTAGAGTTGCATTGGGGTTGAAGGAGGCAAGCAGTATGGGAAAGCTGCTACCCATCTCTCATCCAGGGTATGCCCTAGATCAGAGGAATGGGAAAGAGGGTGCCTTAGGATTGGCCTCCCTTTAGTTCTAAAGGGATGCAGGGTTCTATCCAGAAATAAGCTGGGTCCTGAAACCTTACATTACCCTTTTATATGAGATCGGGCTCTAAGTCCCCTTCTGGGGCTTAAACCAAAAAAAGATTATGGAGAACTGGTTCCTTGAGGCCTGCAATCATGTGTGACTTGGGTGAGGAAGGAGAAGAAGCTTTAGAATTTTCACAGTGGAATTTAAAAATTTATTCCTGGCAGTCTTACAATCTTTGGAAGGCACCCGCTGATATCATAAGCGTGGTACCCTTTCCAGGACACCAGGTAAGGAATTCTGCGCATAGTCAAACGGGAGTCTAAGATTTTTTCCACCTTAAAATCTGGGGTCCGTCTATCATAATAGGCTTAAAGTCTGCTGGCTTCAACCTATTTAAAGGGGATAGAGATGATGCATGTAAAGAGATGTGGATTTTCCAGTATGGGGAAGTTCCACATCTAAGGATCCATTGTAAAGCACCTTAGGGATAGGAAAAAGGCCTGATTAATTGTAAGCCAACCTACAACAAGGCACTTTGAGGTGAAAATCTTGGTGTCAAACATGACTAAATCCTCTGCCAGACAGTCTGAAGCTGTAAAGCGTTTATTGTCTGAGAATATTTTGGCATCACTAGTTGATTTGATCAACAGTTGTTGGACCTGGAGGTACACCTTCAGGTTGTGCTTAACAATGTTGTCTGCAGCTGGGATATTACTTCTATTTCTGAGGCCAAATTTGAAGGCGGGATTGTAAACCAAGTTAACATACATTGCTGATACTCCTGTGGATGCATGTAGGGAATTATTGTATGAAAAGTGGGCCAAAGGAAGGTCTGCTTCACATGTGTCTTTAGAGGTAGTAGATAGCAAGGAAGATACTGCTTCATGGACTGGTTTGTTCATTCTGTTTGACCATCTAACCGAGGAAGGTAAGCTGATGACCTGAAGGGTTTGATCTTCACCATGTGACACAAAGCCTCAAGAAAACCTTGAGGTAAACTGAGGTCCTCTACCAATGTTTACCTCCTGAGGTAAACCAAACAGGGAAAACACTTGAGACACAAACATACGCGCCATCTCTTCTGCAGAGATAGTTGTCAAGCAGGGGATGATGTCATAGTTAGTGATATATTTCATGAAGTTAAACGCCCCTCAAAAGAATAGTCAAACATGTACTTGGAGCCAAGGCCAGATCCTTTAAAAGTCACTGATGACCTCTCTAAGATTATTAATAGAAGAATGGTTCTGGATTTTCCTGTTAGGGCTGAGGAAATGGCTCATTTGAGGCGAAAAATCCGGCGGAAATTAACCAAAAAATCCAAAAAATCAGGCGATACAATTTTATCTAATTTGGCCAATTTTATAAAATTTCAATTTTGTTGTAAAGTGGAGATTTTAATGCTCAGATCGGATTTTGATAATAGCGCAGTAATTTTTTAATTATTGGTAATCATTGCAAACCTTACCTTAAAGTTTTAGACCTAAGCTGAGAAAGGATTTGCTTTTCTCAGATATTCAGATAAATTTAATAAAGTCTAGGTATTTTTGCAAAAGTTTTCACATAATTTTTCTGCTCATTTTCCAAAAGAATACCCCTACAGAAGTTCAGCAATGGCCAGAGTCTGTTTGCTGCTCTGGTTTAGCTCCCCAGCAGGATGCAAACCATCTTCTCACTCTGCAGCATATTCTACCCACTCCTTGGGCTATTCCTCCGACTCCATCAAGTATTATTTTGCCTCTTTTTCGCCACAAACGCTTACGCCACCTATTCCAGCTCTCAGGGACTCTTGTCCCTGATGGTTGTGTCCATATTGGTTGTGCGTTTTGCTCACTAAATTTGTATGAAAACAAAACCCATAGTAACTAGGACTTTTATTCATTTTTTGGGTTACTTGGAATTGTTGATACACCTTTGGCCTGGTTATTTCCCTTTTGCAAACTCCTATGCTCCATTTCCCTGGCATTATCTGAGAAAAGCGGTGATTTTTTGTGAGTTTCTTCTCTTGTTGGTGGCTAGAGTAAGCATAACCCTCTAAGATTTGCACCCATTGAAGAGGTCAACTGGGTTAGCATTTTTTATCCCTTCTGGCCATGGTTTTCAACTTCTTCAAAGGGTATGCTGAGGGTGTTGCGCGGCTCCTAACACTCAAAAGCACAAGCATTGTGCAGTACCTGCCACTACCAGCCTCAATCTAACCTATTCACATGATTCCAATTTTAAAAAGGAAATCTTTAACAAATTGTCCAGTCCTAAAGCCTACTAGAAGTCTCAAAGCAATGATTTCTCTTACGCTCTGCTTTTCTAGCTGCTGCTCCAAAGATTTCAGAGGTAGCTCACTAATGGTAACTATCCGCTTGTGAGATTAATAGCTCTCTCCTGGAATTTCTATCAGCGTTGGAAATCTTTATCAAGCCATGCGAGTATCCTCCTGCACCCTTGAGGACTATAACTCTTTTTTACACTTGTCTCAAGGAGACCTCACTACAGCTCAATACTTGCGCCTGTTTCAAGAAAAAGCATCTAAGTTAGAATCTCTTAAACAATAGAAAATGGACCTCCTCCACAAGTCCCTATATAATACAGTGCTGCCCTTTGCATATGAAACAATCCCCATCCCTCTTTATCTGGGGCATATTTAATCCTATCGTCCCTAATATCTAAAAGCTCTGTGCTGCCAAAGCATAATTACACCAAGGAACTTAAGATCTTAGAACTTGACGACTCCATCATGTGAGGCACCAGCAGGTATCAGATCCTTGGTGATATATCCAGCTGAGACACTGGCTAATAGAGACACTTCCAACCTGACCCTAGAATCCCCCCATTCCATACTCTCCCAGTACCGCTTAGAACAAGAAGTGAGCTTTCTGAAAGGTGAGACTGAAACCTCCGTTATAGATGAGGATCTCCTCTTGCTAGATCTTCACTACTGCGCTCCACGTAGTACCCCTCGCTTTTGTCCTAAAAAGTAGAGGGATTAGTAAATCTAACCCATTTGATCAGAGCATTCAATTCATTCTAGCCATGAGCCCTACGTTGCCGTTTTAGAACCAACTCCTCCTGCCCAACCTGTCATACCAGTTATCCCAATTAAATAACTTTTATTTATCACTCCAGAGTCCCCTCTCGTGGCAGACACCATCCAGAAACAGGTAGAGATCCATGAGAAGATGATTAAAGAGGAGCTCTCCGTGGATGACCACACCAAAAGCATGGCTGTCATGATTGGTGTATTTTTTGCAATAAGGATCTCCCTCCTGCAGAACATAGAGCAAAAAGCTGCCATACACCATTCAAATCCCGTAGGCAACTCACTGGCAATGTGACGTCATATGCTGTGGATTCCTCAGGGGGTACTCTCATTTATACTCCGCCCTCTGGGCTTGTAGTCATCCTGTCCACCCTTGGCTCAAAGAATTTAAATCCTTCTCTGCTTACTTCTTTTTCATGGCTACCTTCTCCTCTGCAGTAAAAATTTTGAATCAAACACTTTGGTGGACACGGCACTACTGAAAACACCATCCATCAAGAGCTGGCGGAGGCCCTGGATCTACCCCTGAGGCTGGTCAGTTTATAAAGGGTAGGCATCAGAAGCAATTACGAGTTATCATGTATTGACAACTGTTCTTTTTGTTACAGGTGATGGGTACTTTGTAGAGAGATTCTCTTCAATAAAGAACCTCCTATACCCCATAACTTTGGGTGTTGGCTGGTAGCGCTGGTTTGACATCTCCACTAATATCCTGAACTCTACTATGCATGCAAAATTTCCAGAAGGAGTCGCGGTTACCATCCCTTGCCTGGACTAGAGTGCTTTGGCGCTTCTTAAAATGTGGGGCACCTATACTTAGGTGGTCCTAGCCACTATTCAACTGACTGATACCCTGACTCCACACTTATACTGCCTTAATGCATATACGAATTCACTGACCTGTTTGATCCCGCTAAGGCCCACCCACTCCCTGAGTACACCAAACTAAATTTTGAGTTTAAGTTGACCGTGGACCTCGTCAAGATATCCTCACTGACTTATTCCTTCTCTTTGAGGGAGGAGGCTTCCTTGGACTTTTGAGTTAATGTCATGCTCTTTAAGGGTCAAATCTTCAAGAAATCCTAGCCGGTGTTCTCCCTCCTCCTGTTTATAGAAAATATGATGCCTCAATTCGTCCCTGTGTGGACTATAGCAATCTGACAATATGACAGAGCCTAAATTCATCAGCTCCCTTTGGAGCAACAGATTGACAAATAAATGGATAAGGCGAGGGTGTTCAGCAAGTCAGATTTTTTAACGCTTTCAACCAGATCTTCATAAAGCAGGCCAGGAGTGGTTGACCGCTTTTTGTACTTGGAAAGGTATCTACCAGTTCAGGGTTATGCCGTTTGGCTTAAATTGCGCTCCTGCTTGCTTCAAGAGGCTCATTGATGTTGTCTTGAAAGAACTTATGGGAACCTGCGCAATTGCATACATGGACAAAATACTTATCTCCTCCCTAGATTCAGAATCAAACGCCCACCAACTTGTATTTATCATGGAGAGACTTTCACAGGCGGGACTTTTTAATTAAAGCTAGCAAGTGCGAGTTCTTCTGGTCCAAGTTTAAATTTTTAGGAAACATCATTTACCACAACCACATGCGCGCCCCAGATAGAGAAGCAGCCATCCAAGATTGGGCCACTCCCTCATCCCTCACAGAGTTACGAAGCTTCCTTGGGACGTGTAACTTTCACAAGGAGTCTGCCCTCAACTCTCAGAAGTCGCCGCCCCTCTATACACCGCTTCAGGGAAAAATATTTTCAGTTGAACCACAGAATGCAGCAAAACGTTCCATGCCATCAAGTATATACTCTTTTACAGCTCGGTTTTGGTATATGCAGACCCTAACCGCCCAATTATGTCACCACTGACGCTTCCAACTTTGCGGTGAGAGCAGCTCTGTTGCAAAAGGTGGAGGATGGACTGGAACGGCCTGTTGCTTAACTTTCTAAAAAGATGACCCTGGCGCAGCTCAACTACGCGATATTTGATAAAGAACTTCTTGATGTTGTTGAGGCGTTATATCACTGGCGCCACAATTTTCATGGACCCAAGTGGCTTTCTTCTGTCTATACTTACCACAAGTTTTAATAGACTACCGCGCCCCCAAGAAGCTATCCCCTCATTAGTCCCAGTGGTTGGAAATCCTGTCAATGTTTGATTTACAATAAAACTTCATTAAAGGCGCCCAGAACCTGCTACCAGATGCCCTATCCCAGAACCCTGCCTTCTCCCCTGACCCAGCACTAGTTGACGACCACACTACCTAGATGTTGATTATGCTTGAACAGGTGAAGGAGAGACCACTGTCCAGCCCTCCACTCTGCTTATGAGGAACCTTTAGAATGGGATGCTGACACCCCTGGCCGCGTTAGGTTTTCCCAACCCTGTCAGCTGAATACGAAAAGATTAAGCAGACATGCCATATAAATGGCGAACCCCTGTATAAGGCTACTAGTTGATAGTCGGGATCATCCTCCATCAAGGCAAGTGGTGGGTACCACCTGGACCCCTGCGTGAAGAAGTGATCCGCAAAGCTCATGACCCTCCAACTCCTAGCCACCCTGGCAAGGAGAAGATGATTGAGTTAGTCCGCCGCTCCTACAGTTGGAAGGGTATTACCACATATGTAGCAAAATTAAATACGTCATGCTTGAAGTGAAACTAGTTAAAGCCTAGCCACCTGAAGAGTTCTTAGTTTCTTGTTCCCCAACAAGCCGAAAAATGCCCTGGGAGATTAGTGTCTTTCAATTTTATTGTGAGCTCCCTTGTCCCAGGTCTATGACCTAGTAATGTCTGTACTGGACCATTTCAAAAAGATGGCCCATTTCATCCCCTGCAGTACCACCATTACTTCAGTTGAAACAGCTGGCTCTTTAAAAGCCTCATCTTTTGTTTACATGGTCTCCTCAAAGATTTTATTTGTAATCAGAGCCCACGATTCACCACTCTGTTCTGGGAAACCCTACTTTTGATCTTAGGCATTTGTCCCTGCCGTTCCACAGCTTTTCATCCCCCATAAGATGAGCAGACGGAGAGAGTGAACAAAGGTTTGGAGCAATTCTTGCGTAGTTATTCCAGCGCTGAACAGAACAATTGGGCCTCTCACTCATGCTGGCGCAATTCAAGGATAATAACCTTACCCATACCTCTATAGGCACTTCCCTTTTTCACAAACTATGGTTGCAATTCCAGCTTCAAACTAGACCGAAGATTGAGTCCATCGTAGTTGCTGCCAATTAATTGCTTAAGAGATCAATGACATAAATCCGGCAGTGAAGGACTATCATGTTGATGTTGTGAGGATCTAAAAAGCGTATGCTGACTGCAACCAGCGCAAAGAGCTTGAGTACAAGACTGGTGACTTGGTCATGGCCAAAGCCAAGAATCTCCACCTGAAGCAACCCTGCACAATTTTAGGCCCAAGCATATTGGACTCTTCAAAATCCTCAAGAAAGTTGTCCCGTCAGCGTACCAGGTTAATGCCCTTATAAAAGTGTTTAACACCCTACACAAGTTCTGATCCCCTTCAATGGTCCCATGTCACTTCTCCCTGATCCTGTTATAGTGGATGGTTAACCCCAATTTGAGATCCATGCCGTTCTTGCCTCACACCTATCATGACGCCGCAGGCAGTACTTGCTGTCTTAGAAAGGTAATGATGAGACTGAGAACAACTGCATATCCTATTGAGAGATAATCAGCGCTCAGGACTTAATTTGTGGCCTCAATGCTAGATTCCCAGGTGCTGAAGGTCCGTTCACTCAAGCCTCCTTAGCTGCCATGAAGCAACCTACCTACCCCCACAAGAATTTTGCCTTGGCCAGTGTCCCCTCAGGCAGTGTAGGACCCCGTCCAAGAGCAAAAGGTGATGTCATAGCTAGTGACATAAATCCTGGTGTTAAAAGTCCCTCCAAATCAAAGTCAAACAAGCCCATTGAAGCCAAGGCCAGAACCTTTAAAAGTCACAGATGACCTCTAAAAGGTTTTGTTTTATTTACCCGAGGTAAGCTGACCAGGGGATGGACAATATCAAAACTGAAACTCCAAAAACTACAACCCATAAAACATGAATTGACCGCCCTTATTGAGCAGTGAGACACAAAAAGAAATGGGAAAATTACCTACCAGGTGGTACAGTGGAGAGCCACTTATCTAACCATGGCAAAGGGGGAGGGGATATTGGGTTGATCATTATCAGGTTAAGCATTGTAGAGGCAGATCAATGCTGAGAGCAAGGGGGCTGGGGCATCCATGGGATGAGGGTCAATGTAGAGTAGATAGTTGTTGAGATCAACAATTTTGGCCTGGATCAAAGCATCTATAAGTTGGTAACATGGTGTTAAGCCTGAATGTGGGCGTCACAAAGTTGTTCTAATTTCTCAGTATTGGCTCTTGTGGTGCTGTGGATGGGAAAAACCTTCCAGTTCAATGACATGCTTGACAGCGTTGGCGGCAGTTTCATAGAGGCGTTGGATTTCCTCTTTTGCAGTAGGAGGAAAATTGGAGGGGAACAAGGGGTTAAAGCCCAACTAGAAATTCCACAACGGATTTTACACATAATTTGCGAAAACAGGATTATTGGGTGTGGCCACCATGACCTCGGCAAGCTGGTGGTCACTTTGGAAAAGGGTGGCCTTGGGTTTGGGGATATATTGGTTGGTTGGGCTGGGGCAATAATGTCTGGATTAAGGTAAGGTACTAAATCAATTGGATAACTCAGTGGTGGGACAAATTCACCAGAGTTGGTCACTTCATCCAATAAGTTCCAGGGATTTTATTTAATTTTTGGAAGATAGAGTTGTAGGTGACTTTGGTTGGGTGGGTTTTGGGGCGGGAGATTTTCTGGATTGAACATAGGTCATAACCTGCATCTGATTGGTTGGCAAATGGGCATTGGCCAGCTTGAACAAGAGGTGCTAAACTTACTTCTGAATTAAGCGCATGGCCTTTGAGGGTGGGTAAGCCAAAATACCCACTCAAATGCTGTTGGTGAGGGCTCATGTGTGGAGTTGGCCATGTTTACAGGGTGTGAATTATATTGACAGGCTTTTTATTGGCCCAATTAATAGCAGAGGGGGCAAATTGTGTGACCATTGTTAGTATGGCCCAAAGAAATGTTCAGGTGTGGAAGGGATATAAGCACACGGTTGGATGTGCTGGGCCATGTTCAGTTGGTTGTGGGTAAATGTGGCCATTGCCCAAGGTGCTGCAAAGTGTTCTGCACCATTAGGGACAATGAATTGGAGGATAGGGTTTTTGCTATAATTGGATAGCCCCAACATCACCTCCTCAAAAAAGTGTTTGAGGGGGAATGTGTGAGAGGGGGTTCACAAAGGTCACCACAAGAGTGGTATCATCTTTCAGATGAGACAGTTAATGGTAATGGAGTGTTTTTGTATTTTATGGGCATAACTGCTGCAGAGGCTGCGTCCTCTTCAGTGGGGAATCCATATCAAAATGGCCCCTGTAATAATGGAAGTTGATAAACTCTGGTGGCGCAAAGATGGCCGTTGCCAGCTCAATTATCACTTTGTCAGTGTATGGGAATAGAAGTCCATACTTGACATAGAGGCAAAAGCAAATATTGGATCAGGGTAGGGCTAGGGATGGGGTAGTTTGGGTAGCATCAAGTGAGGTGCAGTGTTAGTTCCCTTGGAGGGACATAGTGTCTGGATGTAATTGGTGGACTGGATGAGCCAGTCTGCACGAATTTACCTGCTGGGTGGTAAATGCTAGTGGGTGGAGCACCGCTGCCCCATACTGGGGCAGCAGGTGGTGGATCTGAGGTCATAAATTTGGAAATTTATTTGGTGAGGCGGTGGTTAGAATTAATTTGTTTTTCAAAAAAACTCAAAAATGATGTCAATCATAAAGAAAAGAGGAAAAACTGACCTCTCTAAGGTTATTGACATAAAATGTGTTCTGGCTCTGCCTTCCAAGGGCGAGGATATGGTTCAACTGAGGCGGAAAATCTGGTGGAAACTGACCAAGAAATCCAGAAAATAAATGTAAAACAAAGTTACAATTTTGGCTGCATTCATAAAATTTCACTTTTTTTTGTAAAGTGGAAATTTTATGACTTGGATCAGACTTTGATAATAACACGGTAAATTGTAATCATTGGGTAATCATTAGAAACATTCCATTTAAAATTTAGACTCTAGCTGAGGAAGTTTTTGCTGTTCTTAGATACTCAGATAATTGTAAAAACCTAAAAGATTTTAGAAAGTTCTCCCATACTTTTCTGCTCATTTTCTAAAAGAATACTCTAGTTTAAAGTTCAGCAATGGTCAGAGTTTGTTTCCTGCTCTTGTTTAGCTTTCCATTGGGACGCAAACCCTCTGCGCACTCCACGGCCTATCCTGTCCCTCTTTGGCCTAATCCTCTGACTCTGCCAAGTCTTCTTTCGCCATTTTTTGCCTAAATTCTTACGCCACCTTCCCATCTCTAAAGGACTCTTGTTCCTGATGGTGTGTCCAGTTTAGTATGCATTTATACTCACCAAATTTATATGAAAACATAACCCAGGGTACCTGGGAAGTTGTTTCATTTTTTTAAGTCACTTGCCTTGTTGTTACACCTTTGGCCAAGTGCTTTTCCTTCTGCGACCTCCTGCGCTCAAGTTTATTTAATATGAAAATGACATATTTTGTGAAGCGACCACCACTAACATGCCTGACTTATCCCATGGGACACTGGTAAATCCACAATAAGGCAGCTAATTTTGAGGTCCATGGCTATTCCGCTTGTTGGAGGGGGCGGAGGATCCCATTTCACCCTGTTTGGTCATATTGGAGTGGGTAACGATAAACAGCATTTAATCCATGCAGGGACTTCTTTTGTGCGGTAATCTTAATCATAACAACGTTTTATTGGGTTAATGTATTTCTTCACGCATGGGTGTCCCATTGTGAGGGGATCATGATGTTCCTTTATGAAGCAGGAACGTAGGGCATCAGGAACTTATACTTTTTTATGGAAAAAATTACCCTATCTTTTATAAAATAACATCTAAATGGGACCTTACTATCCCCAACCTAAGACATAAGGTCGAGACCTTTGGCGGCAGCTGCTTGTAAATACACAAAATCTAAGAGAGAACTATTTTCTGTGGGGGTTTTTGATGGAAGTGGCTGTTTCTATTTTAAGAAATGGTCTTATAGTAGGGGCGATGTTTTTGGATTTGGCAAGAGGTTTTGGGTATGAGTATGGGTTTGGATTTGGATTTAAGTTCAGGTTCAGATTTGGGCGGAGGAATGGAAAGAGCTACTGTGGCAATAGCTGGAGGAGAAGCTAGCATTATTTGTGCAGGTGGGATTACTGTGGCGAACTTTGATTCACCAATAAAAGCATATCTCATTGATGGGTTGTGACTAAGCATTTCTTAAAATATGTTTAGATCTCTTAAAAAACTTTTATTAAAAAATAAAAACTTAAGAGGTCCTGGTCAGTTTTTGTTTGTCTGTGGGCCAACTTCTATGGCTTGCGATAGTTAATCAGTGATTTGTGGTCAATGCGCACCACTATTGTATGCTTGCTTCTTGTAAGAGATACCGCCAATGCACCATGGACCAGGAAAAGTCACCAAATCTTTATTATATATGGCCCAAGAACGCTCATTCACACTAATTTCCTTGAGAAATAAGCCAAAGGGTGCTCTTTCCCATCATTTTCTTGCAACATGATGGCATTAACTGCGATACCTGAGGCATCTCATGCCACAATAAAAGGCTTGTCATTTTCAGCATGATGCAAATCAGGAGTAGAAGTGAAGATGTCTTTTATTGCATCAAAAGATTTTGACACTCTGGTGCCCAAAAAACAAGGTATTCCTTTCATTAAGAGGGTGTAAGGGGGATGTAATCTCGTAAATGGATGATTATAACTCTTAATTAGGTGACAAGCCCCAAAGAGCTACGGAGCAGCTTTTAAGTCACAGGGGTAGTTCAAGAGCATTTAGCATCTAACTTTGAAGGAGCAATAGCGTGACATCTTAATAAGTAGATTCCACAGGAACTTCCCCGCTTTTCTAAAATTCACAAGTGGAGGGCTTCGCCACAAATCCAGCCTTATGAGGGGCTTCCACAATGAATACCAAATCCTTAACATGCTTTTCAGCATTAGGAGAATGCATCAAAATATCATTAAAGTATGTTATTGCGCAAGAGAACCAAAATTCCCTTAAGCTTCGTCAATGCAACGTTGGAATACTCAGGCGCTTTTTAGGCTAAAAGGCATAGTTTTGGATTGATAAATTCCATTCCAGTTCCAAATAGCCATCAGCCAATCCTGGCCAGACTTTACCCGCACTTGATGGAATGCGTTCACAAGTCATGGTTAGAGAAGACTTTAGACTTGGAAATGGGTTAGGAAATGGATGCCTTTAAGGGTAGGGGATATGGAACAGGAACTTTAACGTTACTCAGGTGTCCATAATCCTCAATGTATCTTAGTGCGCTATTAGGTTTTTGTGTAAAGTTACTAGGGAGGAATAGGGGTAAATTTTCTTCATCAAACACCCTTAAGTTACCATTTTATCAATCCAAACTTTGAGAGCTTGATCCTCCCGTTCCATGTATGGGCATTATGGGAGTTAATTTTAATGAGGTCTACGGTCAACTGAAAGGTCAGATCAAACTCTGATTGCTTAGTAAGGCGGGTGGCATGTTATAAGTTAAACACAGACTTGCAAGGTTCTAGGATGTGAACCATAATGAGAAGGTAAGGTACCGCATCTGAGGCGGAGTACTCTACTGTTTCCACCAATATAGCTGTGGCCAAAGTTGGTAACAATGGGATTTTCCTCAAGTAGGTATGGGTGGTGATGGCCAGGATGTTCTGATATAGATCAATGCTCAAAGATAGGCAGCGCCACCAACCAACCACTAGGATCACTTGACACAGCAAAGCTGGAATAGCTGAGAAGTGAGCCACAAACTCATGTTTATCTGCTCTGAACTTGAGAGGCTTACAGAGAGGCAGTGTGACCATAGGAATGCGGGAAGCAACAAAGACAGAGGCCCAAGTAGTAACAGGTAGATCCAAAGCCTGCATTACCTTCAATTCAATAAAATTTTCAGTTGCACCGGTTTTTACCAAGGCATTAATGATACTTTTCTCTGCTTACAGTAATCTTCAAAAGGAACATTACTTAAGCACAGCCTGTAAAACTAATTTAATGAAGGAGCACACATATTATCTGGTTGTTCAAACACAGGGGTTAGTTGGTTTTGCTCATATTGAGGCTAAAACTAAGTGGGCATAGCTGAGGCACGCGAATATGATAAATAATCAACTCCAGGATTAGAGGGATCAGCTGAGGGCCTCACCTCTGACTTGATACTCATAAACTGGATTTTTTGGCGCGCCGCTCAAATCTGGTCAAACAGAAAGTTGTGATAGGGAAATATAGTTAATGCGTTAAAATATAATCACCGCTACACCAATTAGGCACTTTGGTAATATCATTTTCCTCACACAGCTCATCTTCATATTTAACCTTCCCTCTTGCGGCCTTACATTCTATTGCTTCCGCCTCCTCCCTCTCATTAACCTGTTGATATAATTGTATTACAAATTTATCATTGAAGAAAAGAATTCATTTTGATTACACTTAGGAGATTCAACTGGTTTAGGGCTCCAAAGTAAGAGAAAAGCAAAAGGAGCACCTGTTAGTATTGCACCATTGGTGGGCTCTGTTTAGTGAGCATTAATATAATTATAACAAAAAAATAGATGTTTATATGCAGCTTTTATCATGATTTTCAATGTCCCATGCTACATGGATTTTTAATTGAGCTAACAGGTTTTAAATGTTCAATCTTATGTCCTTAAACCATCAAGGCTTTGAAACACTACTTAAACAGGGAGCCGTGGGGTTAGGTTCTTTTGTTAGGATAATTACGTGCCAAGAGAATACTGGCCTATAACTGTGGGTGATTTAGCAACCACAACAACAAACAAAAATTTTTGAGATGCGCCTATTCAGTGTTGTATAAGGAATATTGGTGTAGAATACTCGCCCTTGTGAAGTTGAGGGTTCCAACAGTTGATTAAGCTAGAACCTAGGGTTTCTCCCATCCAGGAGGCCAACAAACGTAATCTTAGGGTATTGTCAACTTTGGAAACACAAAACCTACCGATTTTATTATAATTCTTGAAAAAATTGTAGGGAAACATAGCTTTTTGGGTATATGGTTTTTAATGTAAATTGATAAAACAATAATCCAACTCCCTGGGACCATCTAGTACTAAAAAATAATCCAACTCCCTACCAAAAGAAGGGTTCTGGGCTTTCAAGGGTAGATTGATGGAAAGGGAGGCTTGGGTAAACAACGTTTACCCAATTGGAAAGTGTTATTATCATTGGGTTCTCTTGGGAATTAGATCTGCACATTTGATAATTAGTAAAAGTACTATTTGACTGGCTAGAAAGTTCAAACTTCATTTCAAGCATCGGATTTTGTCATTCTATTATCTGAACTCGCCTGGATCGAATCCTATGGCAAGGATTTAGCACCCAAGGTCGAAACCCCTGGTATCAAAACTTTTTCAATTGAGGGCGCCTCTGTGGGAGCACTTTGTTTAGTGAGGGGTTTAGCCCCTCAACCATTATATTAAGCGATGTTCTAAAATCAATACAAACAGACTAATTTTCTTTGAATAGTGAATGACTGATTTTGAAATGATAGTTGGAGTGGCTTAGAAAGTTGCATTGGGGGTTGAAGGAGGCAAACGATGTGGGACAGCTGCTACAAATCTCATATCCAGGGTATGGCTTAGATCATTGAGATGGGTAAGGGGGAGTGCCTTAGTAATAACCTCCCTCTTAGTTCCAAGGGATGAAGGCTTTGTTTAACTTTATAGTTGTGTTCTGGAATCTTACAGATTCCATGGGACGGTTGGCTCATTGGACCTTGAAGCTTCAGCACTTTGATATAACCATTGAGAACTAAGCTGGAACTTGCACCTGAAAGTTAGTAGTTTGACTCAGTTGCCCGCCCTGCAATTAGATAATAGTAAGGCATAGAAGTTACATGACCTCTTAATGACCTCAATGCTTGGGCTGTTGAGTTTAACCCGTAAAGAAGATGCTAGCTTGACAATCCACAACATCAAGAAAAGAGTGGGAAGTTTTAAAAAAAACAGAGGCAAAGTGTTTGCCCTATCTCAGACCTTTGGAGCAAGTAACTGTGTCGAATTCTGGTGGTTGACTCAGAAGTTTACCTTTATATATATCAAATATGAGCCAATTACCCTGACAATATACCCCTTAAACACCATCTACTCAGGCCGATTACACTTTTAATTAATCGACCCAATTAACCTTAATCAACTTAGGCCTATTACTCTTAAATCAATTCAGGTAATTACCCTTATAGCAACTCAGCAATTGGTCCTGATTAAAAAGTAATATTAACTTTATTTTTAAAAATCGTTTTGTCAATTTCTAAACAGCACTAAAAGTCCCATAAACTTCTAACAACAATAAGATTGCCCCTCAAATTATTGCAATAAGTTTTCTTTCTATATTGAGAATTTTATACATTGTTCTCTTGATCGGCATGATAGCACTTGCTCATATAAGGCTCAAAAAGAAGTTCTAGTGCTATTGAAAATCCTACTTTCAGCCAAATTAAAAGGATGTCACTAAACTATCAAGTAAAAGAGGATTTTCCAATCATCATATTTTTTCAGTTTCATGATAAAACTCAATAGCACTTGCAAATGGACAGCTTGAATGGGAGTACATAGTGCTATCAAGGAGCTATTGACATCCAAATTAGTGATACATCATTAAGCCAAATTTATGCCAATTTCTTCCAGTAATCATATTTTTTCAGCTTCATGATAAAACTCAATAGCACTTGCAAATGGACAGCTTGAATGGGAGTACCTAGTGCTATTGAGAAGCTACTGAATTCCCAAATAAGGGTAATCTTTAAACCTTATTGAATCAATTTTTCTTAATATTTGCATTTTGTCAGATGTATGATGAAACAGTAGCATTTGCATAGGGACAGTATAAGTGGGAGTACCTTGTGCTATATAGAGGTCTGCTGACGCCTTAATTAGAAATAGATCATCTATTTAATCTATACAAAATTTTCTAGAATTTTATTTTGTTAGCTGTATAACAAAACTTAAATTGGGCTGACTTTGAGACAATTTTTCACTTTGAGTTGAAATTTTTGTACCTGAAACCTTCTCAACCTGAGAGTATTGTGCGTCCAATAGTTCAAGTGAAAGGTCATGGTCATATCAGTTCAAGGACCAAACATAGGTTGAAAGTAATACCTTTGGAAATGATAATCAAAGTGTGGCAAGAGATACCCTAGAGCTATAAATACTGGCGCCTGACTAATGAAACGATTATCAGATTAGATCATTAAATAAGATCATCAATAATATCTCTTAGTTAAAAATATTTTCTACTAATTCTCTTTTCTCTTCCTTTCATCATAGTTGGTTCCTAGTAAAAGTGTCAGTAATTTGGAGGGAAAATTTCCAGCTTTTATTGTTTCTTGCCTCAATAGAAGTTTCCAAATTCATTTGGGAAATTAGTCTGAAAAGACAAGAATTTTAAATTTTAATCAAGGCACACCGACCAGGAGACGGACATTTCTGAGCACAAATGAAAAAAACATCACCTAAAATTAAAATGACATTGCTGAAGCCATTTTAATGACGTGAAAACTAACGCAAAACTCCATCCAAGTCAGAAGCGGAAACTGCTAATTGACCATGGCGGAGGGAGAGGGGGGACTGGGAGTCTGGGAGAGCTCAACTTGGGCGGACAGGAAGCGGCACAAAGCAGAGAGCAGTGGCGCAGGCGCGTCATGGGGGTGGGGGTCCAGGGAGGGGAATGACGCTGGTCGAGGGATACTTTTTTTGAGGCAGTTGGAAAGGTAAGCGGCAAGGGCCTTCTCACATTTAAGGTGGGTGGCATGTATAGGGGAAGCCATGTCCACAACTTTGGAGGTGAAGCTTGTATATGGGCCAAACCTAGCTTGTTGTGCTAAAAGTTTGAGAAGATTTCTGGCCTAGGAGTAGTGGCAGAAATTCTCGTTTTTGGTGGAGGGTCAGCGTGGGGTCAACAGGAGATGGGACAAGGCCTTTAGATAAAACCTTGATGGACAAACTTGCAGCGAATTGGAGCGCAATATCATGAGGGGAGTAATTACTTCTTCAAATAATTGATTGTTGGATCAGAATATGGGGGCACCAGGGCGAGGAAAGTTTTAGTGAGGGGGAACTGGGCCGCATAGTCAGCATCAATGAACTCTTCAAACCAAGGAGGGTCAACTGACTCAGAGACAGGGTTACCCAATTCATCTACTTTGTCCAAATAATTATAGGGATTCTAGTTATAGATAAGTAGTTCAGGAGAATGTGTTGGCATGGGGGAGCGGGACTTGGGATAACAATTGTGGCTTAGAATTAACTGGTGTCCAGTCAGACCCCTAATTGGTTGGGTAAGGAGAAGAGGCTTGGGGACACTATGTCTGGTTAGCTGGGACTGGCCAAGCTGTAGGTTCTGGATTTTGGATAGGAGGGAGGGAGGTGCCCAAGTGAAAAAGTAACTGGGTCAGCTATTGGGTCATCTTGCAAAGAGTCAAGTGTGTAGGCCATGGCTTGGGTGTTGGATGGGCAGCACCATTTTGAATGGTCCTTTTCAAAACAGGTAGAGCAGATGGTGCGCCATCCATCCACGCAGGCCCAGAAAGGATGGTCTGGGGCAGAGGGAATGATGGTGCGAGGGGGAATTGATAGGGCAACCTTCATAGAGGTGGGATGGATGGTCGCGAAGGCATGAGGGCCTGCAAGGCGGGAGGCATCAATAGGAATCACAAAATGAAGGATGCGGTCTGAACTGTATGCTGACAAACAAGCCAACAGTTTGTTGTATAAAACTTTGGGGGGGAGGTGGGTAGGGAGGCCCACAAACTAAACCACTAGAGTGGTATCAGTGGGCAACTGGGTTCAATTGGCAGGGAGGGGTACAATCTGGAACACTAGGGGAATGGTAGCTGTGACCGCTGCATCAGCTTCACTTATGAAGTTGAGGTCAAAATACCCCTTGAAGGGGCGGAAGTTAATGAAGCCTGATGGATGCAAAAGCTCCTGGGAAAGTTTGATCATAGGGAGGTCAGAATAATGGAACAATTTGCCACTTTTTATATGAAGGATGATTTGCATGGTGCTCTGAGAGAGTACTAGGGGGCAACGAGGCACCGCCTGAGTGAAGGTAAGGTGTAAAGAAAGGTCTTTAAGCGGGACAAAGTGACCTCGAGTTGGGAGGGCTAGTAGAACCAGCCCAGGAGCGTTTTACCAGAGGCTGAAAAACACTAGGATGGGGCACCCCCCTGCCCCATGAAGGGACAGCGGGCGTTGAGCTCGTCAACATAACGGGACCAGAGAGGGCCAATGATGAGTGGAGTTGTGTTTAAAAATTAATTGATCATGATTTGACCAAAAAGTTGGCAAATCAAGAGAAAGATCTGAAAAGACCAGAAGAATCATATATACTTTTATAAGCCAGTGAGCTTCCAAAAGGTCAATATACTGTAAGACACTGGCGAAATATCAAGGGCTTTTCAGCCAAACATCTCTTTAATATATGTGCAGGACTTTCAATTAATCAAGCAAACATTAGAACTTAACGACTGTTCCTCACTAAAAACTGGAACACAATTATAGGAAACCACCAAAATAGATATTTAACTTGTATAAAGCGCATACTATCAAACCAAATGGGGATGGGAGAGATATAATTAACTCCCTTAAAGCAGGCAAACTATTGTTTTTATGACCTTTATGATTATTTAGATACCAAAAATTCTCCTTCTTTCACACAAGTTAATTACAATTAAGTGGATTTAAAATCTCCAAAGGAAAACTTATACAGTGATAATAAAATTCTGTTATAAATCCCTTATCTCAGGGTATGGCATTTCTCTATGCCAGATTGAAACACATATAAGATCCAAATTTTAATTGTCTGTGCTCCATCCAGCTGAAATAAGAGATAACGCTGCAATAAATATTAAATCAAGCCTCAATGAAATTAAACACACTTACTTTCATATGTTAACTTACAGGATCAGCTGAAGTCCCATAAATTCATAATCAATAGGAAAGGACTTTGACCACAACCATCTAAGTTAGATACCTTATCTAGAAATGAAGCATCACAAATTAAAGTGCAAAAATCAAACTCCCCTAGGCTTCATTGGCCAATATTCCAAATTTAAATCTGATTTTGCACATGCTTGGGATCCACTGTTATATCTACACAAGAACAGGTCAATATTGACTGGTATTTTGCTTTTCGAGAATAGTTAAATCAGCTTCAACAGATACTAGTGGTTGTCTTCATTATACAATATCCAGACTTTGACTGCAAATATACTGTCAAAACTGATGCATCGCTCATGGCAGTACAAACTGTATTGAATCATAATGAAGAGGATGGTGAAGAACACCTTTTTGCTTTCACTAGTCAGAACTTGAATGTTTATGATAAAAGTTATACAGTGATACAAAGGGTTTGCTTGGGGGTCAAATATTCTTGCAAATAGGTTTGGGTTATATTCATGGCACTCACTTCAATGTTGTTGTCAATCATAAACCCTAAGATGGATGAATAAATTGAGAGAGCCAGAGGGCCGATTAGGCCTCTGGGCATTAAAGTTCCAAGCCTACAATCTCACAATTGATCATTGCGTGTTAATGAAGCATCAGGACGCCGACTGCCTGTCCTGAATGAACATTTGCTAACTAATTTTGGCTACTGAAGAGTTTTAAAAAAGATGAGCAGTAGAGAATATAAAAATGAGCTTAAATCTGCCCAAAATTACAATCAGACTCACTGAAAAATACAATTTTTTAAATATGGTACACTTCAAAAGATTGTTGAAGGAAAAAAATATTAAAAAGATGCACATTTTGCCAGCTTTTTTGGCCCGAATTTCCTGGCATACTATACAAATTGACGTTAGCAGGCCTCTTCCTACAAGTATGTAAAAGCCAAGTGTATTATTGAGGATATCGACCACATTTGACTAAATGAGTCAATGCTAAGGCTATTCAGAGAGCAGAAGTGCGTACAGCCAAATCACTTAGAGCATATAGTTTCATACCTCTAATATTTGGATCTATTAAAGTAACAGCAACCGCCATATTATTGCTGAATGCGAAAAATAATGCCCAGATTGGGACTGATTTCCTCAGAATTGGAGCTGCCATAAATCAAAAGTATGGTACTATTCTCAGTCAGAATATCCCATTTCACTATAAGAAGGATGGAGTAGCCAAAGATAGATACTTATTACACAATCAGAAAAACCTTTTCCCACACAGATTATTGAGCCAAAGGGCATTCCTCATCATTCAAATAAACGCATTATTGAATCATTGAGATATCAAGTAATTGCCATAACTGGACTGAAAAATGAAAACTCTGGAAGGTCTTTTTGGTGAAGTATATCAACTAGGGTTCAAATCGTAATTTGAACCAAACGTAGCACCAGGCATCATTATTCCCATCCATGGAGATATTCATATCTTATGTGCAAACCCAAAAATTGGACCATTACCATTAATATACATCAGATAGTCGCCTTTAGGTATCTGTTCCCTAACATGGAAATCAGCTTGTTTCACATTTTTAGAACTTTTGGCATAATAAGGCTTCCCATCAAAGATCTAATCAGCATTGACATCGTTGTCATAATTGCTTTACACATATTGAATGACACTGGAAAAGCATCATAATTCACCTATACAATTAAAAATGTTAGGACTGAACATATATAAATCTGTGTCCACTTAAAGTTTATAAAAAGGGTCAAGAAATTGGGAAATTAAGAGAGAGAAAAGCTATATAAAATAATATTAGCATTGAGATAAAAAATAAAATATAGTATAAAAAGGAAGGTAAATTATAATAAAAGATTGTTCTCTCTCGTTGCAATCACTAATTGCAACTGATTTGATTTAAGACTGGGTAAGTTTGACTATCTTTTTGAGGAGATTAATGTGCACTTAATGTTAGGTAGTAGTTGGTCCAACAAAGTATTGGGCACAGGATTGAAATTCACACCGTGCAAAGTTCATAAAAGCCCTGGAGACACCGGCAGCCAAGATAAAAATAAGAAAACAAGGTAAGTATTTCCCCTGAAGATTTTCTCCTGGCAAGCAAAATGCAGCTAGTTCATCAAAACTATACATTCCCAGCCCCTTTTCATCAGTGGAGCATTGGGTTTGAGTTTTTGGATATAAACCTAATGGCGCTTTGAAAAAAGTTTTGTGGAGATGTGCACAAACACTTCCATGGTGCAATATATGTTGCACTGCACTCCAGGACCTGCAGTTGGTTAGATCTCAAGTTTTTAACTAAACAAACAGAAGATGAAGCTGCACTGTTGAGTGTGGTGGTAGACCCTGGATGACCAATGGGTGGTTGAAATGAAGTGCACTCAATGGACCAAATCAAACAAATTTTCATTATGTAAAACTTCCTCTCCACAACAATAAATCGCACATTGCTGGAGCACCTCATGGTTGGGCTTAAGAGCTATGGGGAACTTTACTCCTTATAAATGCAATGCTTTACGCTTAAGCCAGACCTGTGCACAGGCAAAGTGATTGAAGTGATTACCCCAATTGTGGTCATTGTGGAAGACTTTACCCAAATTCCCCACACTGCAGTTGTAAATATTGACAGGCAGGAATCCTGCCCATTCCATATCATGGTGGATAGTTGCCCCTTTATATGCACCTTTTGTCACGTTTTTGGCCACAAGGCTTACACATGCTCTTCCAGAGAGGGCATCAAACAAACCAAAATCTTTCTCGATGCAATAGGCAGCATATAATCCCATTATAATCCTGCCATTAACACTGATGCCACCTTCCCATGGGGTGTGTAGTGGTGTTACATTCAGGTTAAACCTAAAACCCTACAGGAGCGCAAGAAGGCCAAACAGGCCCATATAGCAGCAGACAAGGCAGCGGCTATGGCCACATCCATAATACCACCTTTCCCAGACCCATATTGACATCAAGTCATTCACAGCTGAGGCGTCTCAAGAATCAACTCACCAATCAGATTGGTCCAACCAACTTGTGGACCAGATGGGTGAGTCATTTTTCTCCGAGAAAAATTACCAGCACCAATAAAAATGATTATGCCACCCACTTTACTCCCCAAGTTTTTGCAGACCTTCAATGATGCACCATAGGAGCACAATAATTCAAAACGTCAATCCAAATTGTCAAAATTGACAAAATCAAAATCCATCAATAAACCCACATCAATAGTACTCCCTAAAGACAGTTACCCCATAGCACAATGCACACATGGTTTCAACGAGAAACGTGATGAAACAGGCAGCTGATGGACAAGGGGCCACATCCCCTAGCACCTAAGGTGTGATGGGGGGAGCCTTCAAAATAGGGATGTTAAGCATTTCTGGACTCAAGCTCTCACCATCTCAGGCTGGAAACTAATTTTTTAAAAGAAATAATCTACTTGTTGACATTCTGGACATTTAAGAAACCCACTGTCCACATGATGCAAAGGAAACTTATGCAGACATGCTCCTCCCATACCTTTCCTTTTAGTCGCCGCACTGTGGGGTGCTTATATATGTACAACCCATAGTTTTAATATATTTCCAAAAATTTGTACCTTAATGTCGTGTGCTAGTAGTGTCCTTTTCATGGGATGATGAAGTGCACAGTATCAGTAATATTTATACCCCAACCTGTGTGCAGGCTCACTGGGAATTCCTCTTGGACATAACTTCCCTCCCACTTACTCCTGACCCGCTTGTGGTGGGCGACCTGAACTGCTGAGCCAACCCAGCCACCAACTTCTGGCCTTCAACGCCTACCCCCTGCAGGGGCACGTTGAACTACGCTTCCTAAAAGCCACTTTTGGGCTTTTTGATACCCTCTTTAAACAAGCACCACTGTTTCCCAACATGTCCCATCCACATGTTCACAACGGTCAGCTGAGGTCTATGTCCCACATTGTCCTTATTCTTATCCTGTTGATTTTTTGGCCCCAGATTGCACACTTTACAATGACAAAAATCGATTTCACCAACCACTGGCTGTTGTGTATTTCCTTCACTTTATCAAGCCCAGCAGCACAGGCGCCAAAATTGATGAAAACTTCGTCCATTCAAGATCACGTTGCCCAGGTTTTCCTCATGGGTGGACACCAAAACTTCAGCACCAGAGTTTGCAACACCATTTTTTTGACCCACTTTCTACATGGGCAACATTCGAAGTGAACACCATCTGTCAGGCATTCCTGTTAGACATTTGCCCTCATAGCTGTGTAAGAAGAATGTTTTAGGTCGAGTTCAGCCAAATAAGGAAAATGTTGGCCATTTTGGATTATCTAAGGATGATATGAGCGACTCTAATAATAACAACAACACAGCTATTGGGGAGATCAGCCAAAAGTCCCTGGCTGACTCTTGGTGGAACCCAGTTAATTGGGGTAACATGAGTTCAAAACCCCCTATGGGCACTAAACAAAAATTTTAAATGGTCAGAGTAATCCAACTACACGACAGACTTTGGGGATACCATTGGAAGGCACTCCTCACACCATCCCAAAGTCCTTCAACGCAACTATGTGGGGACCGCCCCTTTTATAGGCTTGGCGGGGGTTCCCCAAGGTGCAATAAGTTTCTCAGGCGGTGATTGGCTAAATTTCACAAAAACGTTACCTCACAGGTACATTCTAGCCATCACAAATAGCTCCTCATTCGCTCCGCTGCCCTGAAGCAAGTTCCTGAGTTATGATATGCTATTCATTCATATTACCTAAATTGGAATTATCATGGCTATTTCAAACTTATCCCCAAATTCCCTCTGCCTTTTGAAAGTATTATAAATACTAAATAGTTGGAAATTGAAGGGGATTGCTTCTTGTTTTTACCCCAGTTATCTTATTAAATTATAAAAAAACAATTTTTATAGTTCTTTATTTTCTATTCTAATAAAATACTTTGTGGGATCCAGCAGCATAGCACCAAGCGAGCATAACAAAGTTGGATTCCTACAAAATGGTTTTCGCTACAGGTGCCCCTGTATGCCAAAAGTCATTGCTCTTGAAAAGCAACTTAAAGATGCTTTATCCCGCCTTAAGGAGCTTGAAAATCGTCCTTAAAAACTCCTGTTGTAAATTTGAATGGTATTGCTAGGATCCGTTGAGCTACTCACACAGGTCAAGCTCTCTGAGCAACGGATGGATGATGTGGAGATTGCTGGTCCTTTGGACACACTTAAAAATATATTATAAATAGGAGCAATCGCCCCAACAGTTCTTTTATTTATTTTATAAATACAGCGTCCTCGCTGTCCCATCTTGTCTTCCATAAAAAACCTACCTATCTCAATCGCCCATTTTGCTTATATACATCAGCTGCAGGCGATACTATTTCTCATTGCTTGGGTTATTCTATTCCGCCAATTTTCCTCAAATTTGACTTGTTATTTTAATCCGCTGTTGCCCTATTTGTAGGCAATTTACTTCATATTTGTTGAACATCAACATCGCCTTATTGCCTTGTCACCTTATATAGAGGTGATCCAATAAACTCATTATATCCAATAAGACTCGTTATATCTCAATATCGCCTCAGCTCAAGGCAATCAAATATTCATAACTGATACTGTGTTCAGCAGTTTCCACCCGGCTGTCCCAAGACTATCATCCAGTCATATCAAAATCGTGACATTACCCCCTCCTTGACTGGATGATAGGATCCTATTGTTTATAAGGTCTGAGGAACTTTGCGTGTACTCAATTAATGATCTGACCACTGATAGGATCCTTAATAGTATATGCGTCAACTCCAGTCTTCTCTATTATTTCAAATGGACCTATCCAAATACTGGCAAGTTTATGCTTCCAGCTGAATCCATGCTGATCATGAAAGAGAACCATATCACCTTCTTTGAATGACACCAATCCACTATGGCATGTCTGATCAATTGCCTGATTCTTAATCTTCTTAGCCAAACTGAAGGAATATGCTTCAGTTTGTAGCTTGATCAGAATGTTCGCGAGGTTAGTCAAATAGCGGTGGGGTTCTAATCTGCCAGTGTCTTCTACACATGCATAAAGCAATGCTGGAAGAGCTGGGTGTCAGCCATATAGTAATTGGAATGGACTCTTTCCCGTGGCGGAATGGTAACTAATGTTATATGCAAACATGGCGGTGGAAAGGAGGGAGCTCCAATCAGAAGGGCGATCTGTTACTAATTTTTGGAGTATGTTCACCAGAGTTCCATTCACTCGTTCAACCATTCCATTGGACTTGGGGTGGTATGGGGTCATCAGAACTCCGCGGATCCCCATAAGCTCATTCAATTTAGGAAGTATGTGTGAGGTGAAGTTGGTGCCATTATCAGTGAGAATAAACTGAGGGCAACCGTGCCACTGAATAATGCATTCTAGCATGAATTTAGCTACCATAATGACCCCAGATCTCATATCACCCTTGCTTTGACCCACTGGGTCAAGTGGTTGATAGCCACAAGAATGTACTTACAACAGTTGGCTCCTGTTGGCAAGGGCCCAATGACATCAAGGGAGAATGTATGCCAAGCAAAATGTGGTTTCACTAACTGATATGACATCATATGATGGAACAGCTTCTCCACTTGGCACTGATGGCAACAGGAAATAGTTTCAAGCACATCAAAACTCATACTCTCCCAATAGTACTGTGGGCATAACAACTCCATAGTCTTATGCATGCCACCATGCCCACCTGCCCTGTGAGCGCTCATAATGATTTTCAGCTGTGTGGAGGGCCACAGGAAATTCACCATAGAATTCACCAATTCATTTATACAGTTCTCCATTCCGTTGGAAGGTATTTGAGCGCAATTTGTTTAACATTTTGATTACTTGAGGCGGTTTGTCATCATATTTTCCGCTGAGCATCTTATCATACATCACGTTGCTAAGGTCTGCTGTCACCACAATAGTTGGTAACTGAGATAAACAGTCCGCGTTCTGATGCTTTGCTCCCAGCTGATGGAGAATCTCAAAATCGTAAGCCTGTAACTTGAGAGCCCATCGAGCCAATCGTCCTTCTGGTTCTTTGAGATTTTGCAACCAGCATAATGATGCGTGATTGGTTATGACTTTAAACTTTACCCCATGCAGATAGACTCTGAATTGTTTATATGCGTATATTACTGCTAAGCACTCTCGCTCAGTCACAGTATAGTTACGCTTGTGACAGTTCAGACTATGACTACAGAAAGCAACAGGATGTTCTTCTCCCTCATCATCTTTCTGAGAAAGTACTGCCCCAACAGCAGAAAGGGATGCATCCATATGAACAATAAATTCCCAATCAAAGTTTGGGTATCGCAGCACTGGTGCGCTGCTCAACGCCATACGGAGTGCATCAAAAGTGGATTGATGACATTTGTCCACTTGAACACAGCGTCCTTTTTTAACAACTCAAATAGTGGGCCCCCAATACAGCTAAAATTAGGGATAAAGTGTTGATAGTAACTGACCATCCCCAGAAATACCTGTATGTCATGCTTATTATTAGGTGTAGCCATTTTTCTAATGGCCTCCACCTTAGCCAGTTGTGGCTGCAGCCCAGTTGCGTCTACCACAAAACCCATATATTCTAGCTGATCTTTGAAAAAGTTGCACTTTTGAAGGTTTAATTTTTATGTTTGCCTCAGCCAGCTGATGGAATACTGCTTCAAGGTGGTCTAGGTGCTCCAAAAAGGTTCGAGAGAAAATGTTAATATCATTGAGGTATACTAGGATGCATGACAGCTTCAGGTAGCCAAGAATAGTGTCCATGGCCCGCTGAAAAGTAGCAGGAGCGTTACACAGTCCTTGAGGCATCCATGTCAGTTGAAAAAGGCCTTTAGAGGTGATCACAGCGCATTTTTCCTGTTCTGCCAAGGGTAACTCAATTTGCCAGTAGCCTGATATTAAGTCCATTGCAGAAAAGTAGCAGGCACCCCCTAATTGGTCCAGGGCATCATCAATTCTTGGCAAGGGGTACAAATCCTTCTTTGTAATACTGTTGAGTTTCTGATAGTCTATTACTACCCAGTTGGTGCCATCCTTCTTTTTTACTATCAGAACAGGCGAAGCCCACGGGCTCTTGGATGGCTCAAGCATCCCTTGTTGTAATAACTTGTCAATTTCTTCAGTAACCACATCTTCCGCTGCCTGAGAGTGGCAGATCAGCTGAGACCTTATTGGAGGATGATCACCGGTGTCCAATTGATGGACCACCCCCCAAGCACACCCTAAATCGTGATCATCAACAGTGAAAATCCCCTTATATTTCTGAAATAAAGCCATTGCTTGATCTTTTTGTTCATCTATTAATCCCATTAAATTACTCCATGGTACCACCATTAGTACATCAACCAATGGTTCAAGCGGTAGTCCAAATTCATCCAATGATCCAAAATCATGAACCTGATGGACCTCTTCTATGGGAATCAGATGTAGATACGCTATAGTTTGGTGGCGGCGGATTTGCATTGGTTCACTCTGTAGGTTTGCTAACAAAACCTTTATCTCCCCATGTCCCAGGAGGATAATTCCTGGAGCCACATGTGGCTCAAACTGTGTTTGATGATAGAGCCCAATGACTTCCCCATATAACCCACTTGGCACTTCTACCTCTAACTCAGTATTCACTAAGACTTGATGACCAGAAGGAATGGATATGGGCCCTGCCGCTCAAAGAGGTATCCCTTGATATTCATAGATCTGCTGAGGAAGGGCCTGAGTTTTGCGCTTCAGTCAATGGTAGTGAACAGGCCATACCCCATCACAATAGGTGAGGTTGATATGACTTGTATGCACCAGGTCTTTTGGTACTCTTTAGTAGTAAAATAAATTGGGATCCGTTGACCCAGGATATTGAGGGCCTCCTCCATCATGTCAATAATAGCCCCAAAATGATGCAGAAAAGCGGTCCCTATTAATATGTCATAGTGTTCATTTTGTAACACAATCGCTGGAGACACAACAACAATGGATCTGAATCACAGAGGCAGTGCACTATAAGCTCCCTCAGAGACAGTGCTTACAGCTCCAGCAGTTCCATAAACCATGAGATGGTCTACATCAGGTTTCAGCGTTAATTTTTTCATTAACTTAGTGGAAAATATATTGACTGGAGCACCAGTATCAATTATAGCGCGAACTCTATTTTTCACAACAAAAATATCACAGTAGGTACACTCAGAATAAGAAGAATATTGGCTATTTAATATGTGAACATTTATGGGCTCTCTTTTCCCAAGAAAATTCTTAATCCCCTCTCCGACTTGGGGGTATTCTCTGACAATGGCATCTACCAGAAGGGCGATGTTTACTCCTTTCAGAGTTGGCGCATCTGTGGCAGGATCAAGTTGATCTGAGGACGCTTGATCAAGCATTTGACAGGCATATGGCTTTGGTTGTTTGAAGGATTCTTCTTCTGCTGCTGTCTTAGCTTGAGCTCGGGTTACTATGTTTACTCCTCCAACTGGCGGTTGGTATAGAATTCTATCATTGTACTGAGGAATTTTCGCAGGGTATACTTGTATTGATTTGGGGACGTGTTGAGTGGGTATTGCGGAGGTAGAGGGTCCCATCTCTACTCTGCTCCATCTTTTCCCTGATAGTATTGGTCTTGTTGTACATAATTCATGTGGCAATTGTGGCAGAACTTTGCCAAATGACCAGGGCGACCACATTTGTAGCAGTTAACCCCATAAGAACTACATCCTGAGTTATCATAAGTGGGTCAGATCGGAAGGGTTGGGGTCATTTGGTATACCCAGTTCCTGGTCAGTAAACCAGTTGTTGACGGTCAGCATAATTGGGTCCAGGTTAATAACTGGGTTGCTGGCAGTTGTCATGGCCAGCCCATTGATGCTGATTGTACTGTTGATTATAATTCAGCCAAGGATGAGGAGCAGAGTTATAGTAAGGCCAAGGATTACTAAACAAAGCTGGAGGCAGCCAATAGTATTCTCCAGAATAAGAGGGTGCTAGGGCAGCGGTAGTCTTACTATCTGAATTTGGTGGCAAAAAGTTAGGGGATACCCGTTGTAGAAACTGTACAATTTTAAGTAGAGGTATGTCATCGTCCAGAAGCAGCAAAATAACATTAGAAAGTTCACAATATGGCTTCACCGCAGCAGACATGGGAATTCACACGTCAGCTTCTGCTAAGTACCTGGCTCCAATCAGTACATGGGCTTCTGTGGTGAAACGATAAGAGAACTTGATGAGAGTCTCATTTTGATGGAACCCAATTGTTAGAAATTCCACTTTCAAGTTGCAACATTTTTGAGTTTTCCTCAAACAAGTGGAGCACGGTGTTCTTTATGTCCTTATAGGAGATGGAACTATTAGGGAGATAACAGGTGACCTGATCGGCGCTTCCTACATCCAGGGCTGATTTAGCAGCTTAGCCTTTTGTTTATCAGATGCTCCTTCTGCAGCAAACTCTAATCAATTAAAAAACCCATGGATGTTCCCATTCCGGTCAAATGGGGGTATCTTTTTCAAAATAATTTCCTCTCTTAATTTGTGGTTGTTAGGTCCGCACTGAGGAAAGGAACGAGACTAAAAGTGGACTCAAGATGAGGAGCAGAATAGTGGGAGTGGGGATATTTGTTGCTTTGGGGTAGCATGACTGTAGGTTGTAGGTGGTACAGCCATTACTGGAGGTAAGTGGTGTTCTGACTCATATGAATATCTGGTGCTATTATCATGAAGGTCGTAGCTATGACCAGCGCTGTTTTCTCCTACATAGGATGCTTCTTCTTGGTAGTCATCATCCTCCCAGTGCGATGACTGAGAAGAAGTAGAGAATCTCTGTTCTGCATATTGCAACCGGTGTGTGGTATCATTTAGTTGTTCAGTAAGTTCTTCATTTTGTTGTCCCAAGATTCTTATTTGACTAAACGTACTATCAAGTTGATACATGCCCGCGTTACGTTCTTGAAGGAGTTCAGCTTGGTTTTTGAGTACCGCGTCCAAGGTAACTTTGATTTCCTCATATGAAGTAAATATGGAGTTTTGGGAGGACTCCCCAATGACATGACTTGGGTAAGGCATAATTTGGCGACTGGAGTTCCAGAGTGTTGGTGGTTGATCAATGGGCCCCCTGTAAGGAGCACCATTGTTGTAAATTTGAATGGTATTGCTAGGATCCTTTGAGCTACTCGCACAGGTCAAGCCCTCTGAGCAACAATGGATGATGTAGAGATCATCGGTCCTTCAGACACACTTAAAAATATATTTTAAATAGGAGCAATCGCCCCGACAGTTCTTTTATTTATTTTATAAATACAGCATCCTCGCTGTCCCGTCTCATCTGCCCTAAAAAACCTACCTATCTCAATCGCCCATCTCGCTTATATACATCAGCTGCAGGTGATACTATTTCTCATTGCTTAGGTTATTCTATTCCGCCAATTTTCCTCAAATTTGACTTGTTATTTTAATCCGCTGTTGCCCCTATTTGTAGGCGATTTACTTTGTATTCAATGAACATCAACATCGCCTTATCACCTTGTTGCAAAATATAGAGGCGATCCAATAAACTCATTATATCCAATAAGGCTCATTATATCTCAATCTCGCCTCAGCTCAAGGCAATCAAATATTTATAATTGATACTGTGTTCAGTGGTTTCCGCCCGGCTGTCCCAAGACTATCATCCAGTCATATCAAAATTGTTAGGAGTATTGCTACCTTCCTTTACTTTTTAGGAAGCAACTATGGATGGCACCACATACAAGCAAAAAGTGTCACATTCTACCTTGTTTGAGTCATCTAGCGCAAGAGATAATAGTCTTTAATCTGAACCCTTCATACACTTGGGCAGGGGTGAAAGAGGCTCTTCTGGATGAATTTGGATCACAAAAGAGTTTACACAGGGAAAGACAGGCCTTTATGCGCCTTAGTATGTTTGAAAGTGAATCAACCATTGCCTTTGCTGAATGATTTTACCTTGCTTCGTAATGGTTGACCATTTATAACATTATTACCCTTGATGATGCCATTGCCGCCCTGTTAACTGGGCTAGCCTCTCGACCCTCTCTAGCCAGACTCATCATCTTAGTGAAGTGCCATTTTAAAAATATCCGTGACATAAAAGAGGCTTTGTTCAAAGTTGCTAAATTCCATATATGAAAATCTTCAACTTCCATCATTGAGGAGCTACCGCTTGTTGAGCAGTTAGGAGTGCATTCACTGATACCTCAAACTATTCCATTAGGGCCATTCTAGCCCAACTCGATGAACATGGTGTATATCATCCTGTTTCCTATTTTAGAAAGATGATGTCAAAGGTGGAACATAATTACAGTTTAAAAGGTAAAGAGTGCCTTGCGTTGTGTCAGCTTTCAGCGCTACCGCCCTTTTCTATATGGACCCACTTTTGCTGTAGTTACAGACCACGCATCTCTAAAGTGGTTGCAAAACATGAAGTATCCTACTGGTCGGTTAGCTCGCTGGGATCTAAAGCTCAAGCCTTATGATATGAAGATTGAACACCAAGCTGGAACCTGTCACTTAAATGTTGACAGATTAACCCAACTGCATGTCCTCCACTTAGAAAACAGTGAGGCGGTAAAAACAAATCTATTAATGACCCTGAATGAATGGGTGGATGAGGATGAGCCTGTACAGAAAATGCTAGCCTAACACTCTCATAACACTAAAGTGAAGAATAGAAAGTTGTGTAAGAAGGTGCTGACAAGATGGCTACCCTACCTTTGGCCCTTGGACCGTGTATCTGTTATCCTGGAAGCTCATTCCACTCTAGGTCATGGGGGCCAAGAAAACCTATGAGTGGATCAAGGATTGGTACTATTGGGATGGAATGATGGAAACAATTGTTGATGTCTTGGAAGCTTGCCTTACATGTAAAAATCAATTTGGTTTTTATTCTTAATACCAGTATAAACCACTACTCCTCAACAACTGTTTCATGCCATCAGCCTGGATGTAGTGGGTCTCCTTCCACTGACTACTAGTGGAAACAAATAGTTTAGTAGCTATTGACCATTTAACCAATTGGGTGGAAGCCGTAGTCTCCCTGCTTAAACAGCCAAGCCAACTGCAAGATTACTACGCCAACACATTTTCACACGTCATGGCTGCCCTCAAGTACTCCTCTGTATTAATAGTAAGTCTTTCACCTCCAGAGTATTCAAAATCCTGGCCACATCTATTTGGAGCCCAACAGCTATACTTGGCTCCATATAACCCTCCACTAATGGGACTGTGGAGAGAGCAAATGTAACTCTGGATTCCATTATTCAAAAAATGACATCCTCTGATCCTCTTCACTGGGACCAATATCTACCCAGTGCTATTATGGCTTACCATATTAGCTATCGCCGGATACTAAAAATATCCCGATCTGATGTTTTGTATGGGTGGGAGCCAGGCATACCTGCCCTCTTACCAAAGATTTATTTCCTCTAGTATTGAGGAACCTGATAAGGTCATGAGAAGATTGTCTCAGAGCATCATTCAACTCCAATCTGAAGCTATGACCAATTTAGCAAAAACTGTGACAAAAGAAGGGCAGGCTGCCAATGATCTCCAAACCCCCTACCTAATTTCCAAGTTTCTGATATGGTATTGTATTGCCATAACAGTATCACTCCTAGAAGCGGTAAGCTTGAATCAATTTGGGAGGGTCCCTTTATCATCTCCTACAAGAGAGGAAATGAGTACTCCATCAAATCGCTAGCTACCGGTATTACCATTAATCGTGTACATGACCATTTCCTGCATCCATACCCTAACCCCAACATTCTTGAGGGGGGGCAATGTTGGACATTTGCCCTCACAGATGAACAAGAAGAATATTTTAGGTTAAGTTCAGCCAAATAAGGAAAATGTTGCCATTTGGATTATCTAAGGATGATATGAGCGACTCTAATAATAACAACAACACAGCTATTGGGAGATCAGCCAAAAGTCCCTGGCTGATTCTCAGTGGAACACCGTTAATTGGGGTAACACAAGTTTGAAATCTCTATGGGCACTAAACAAAAAATTTGAATGGTCAGAGTAATCCAACTACACGACAGACTTTGGGGATACCATCAGAAGGCACTCCTCACACCATCCCAAAGTCCTTCAACGCACCTATGTGGGGATCGCCCCTTTTATAGGCTTGGCGGGGGTTCCCCAAGGTGCAATAAATTTCTCAGGCGGTGATTGGCTAAAGTTCACAAAAACGTTACCTCACAGGTACATTCTAGCCATTACAAATAACTCTTCATTCACTCCGCTGCCCTGAAGCAAGTTTCCAAGTCATGATATGCTATTCCTTCATATTACCTAGATTGGAATTATCAAGGCTATTTTAAACTTTTCCACAAAATTCCTTCAAACTTTTGAAAGTTGTATAAATACTAAATAGTTGGAAATTGGAGGGCATTGCTTCTTGTTTTTACCCTCTCACTCTTATTATAATATATAAAAAAACCCCAATTTTTATAGTTCTTTATTTTTTATTTTAATAAAATCCGTTGTGGGATCCAGCGGCGTAGCACCAAGCAAGCATAACAAAGTTGGATTTCTACAATGCCATCTCTCATCACTTCGCTCCTGGGCGCCTCAGAAGTTATTATGTGCACGCTTGCAGAAGTGGACAACCTGTAGTCTAATGTCCTTGCTGCAGCCTACAGACAGGTTTGGGTTCATAATTGGTCAGAAGTGTATGTTCATCTCAACGCACTGGTAAGGCGCCACAAAAATTGCGTTTGTGTTCAGTTCAAGGCAAAAAATATCATGATGGGTGACATGTGCTACGCCTATTTTTCCAAAAATTCTTCGCAGTGCAACAGAGCTTGGCCTGCAAGCAGGTGAGGCAGCTGAACCACTCCATCGTTGAAACTCAAGCCAAGGTATCGATATAAGTTTAAAACAATTACTCCAAATTGTATAGGTCCAATCCAGTCAAACTGGCCAAGTTGAAGTGTCTCTCAAAAGTGCACATATCCACACCATTTCCCGTTACCTTGAGTTGATGAATTTAAATAATTGAGACAAACTCTGGTATGCCGTTTGTGGTGCACTGCACAGGAAATGCCCATGTCTAGATGGTATACCATATGAATTCTATAGGAGATATAATTATTTCTCCTCTTGAAGAGCTAGTCTTAATGAACCAGTGTCTGTTAGAAACGTTTCTCCTTCCTGGGGCCAGAGGGCGTACACAATCAAGCTATTTATAAGGGGATAAGCTGGATTTGGCCAACTGGCGCCTCATATCTCTTACTAACACAGATACTAAATTATTTACTAAAATTATGGCCTACCGCATAGGGGGAGTTGCCTCTGATATAATCTCCTCTGAGCAATTTGGTTTCATTCCCAAGCAGTCTTTATGGGACAATATACACACTGTAGCCAACGCCTGCCAATCAATGGCTGTTGGGGCACTTGTTTTCTTTAACCAGAAGAAGGATTCTGATAGGATTAACTGGGATTAAATAAAAGCCTGCCTCCACATGTTCCACCTCACCAATCAGTTCATCAATTGGGTGATGTTGCTTATGGAATCCTCCATAATGGCTGTGTGTGTCCCTAGCTTCCTCACTGATGTGATTCGCACTTAAACGGCCTCAGCCAAGGGGACCTTTTTAGCCCACTCTTGTACAACTTCAGCCTCAACCCACTTTTACGCAATGTAAATGCCCGCCTTACTTGTTTACATGTGCAAGGCCAAGCATCAGTTAAGATGCTGGCACCAACTGAAGATTGTGTGTCTGGGGTGTCTAACAACCAAGATGCATTTGTGATAGAGGCTACTATCCAGGATTACTCCAGGTTAAGTAGTGCCACAATTAACGCATTCCAAAAACGAAACAATTCTCCTTGACCGGTACCAAGCAGGTAGTCACCAGCACCCCATTACCTACCTGCTTCAGCAGCTAGCTCACAAGTTCGCTTGCCCCACCCACCTCATACCACCCCACTTGTGCTCACTTTCATGCCAAGACCATTTACGGTCCAATACGCCATTTGGGAGTGTGGCCGGAGGCGGAAGGGTACACCTCATCAGTGATGAGCACCATATCTTAGACAATGTCACAAAGTGCATCGCTTCCCTAAGAGCCCAAAAGACTACCTCCCAGGCCTGGTTATGCTTGCCAACTCTATGCTCCTGTCAAAAGTCTAGTTTGTAGCCCATGCTATCACTTTTTCCCCTCTTCACCTCTTTATGCACCCTCCTACAAGAGTAACTTTGGCTAGGCCGCCCACTAAAAGTGCACCTGAATGTAATGTTTGACCCTCGCCATAATGGAGGTATGGACCTGCTCAACATTGTGGCCTATGCCGACAAAATACTTGGCATCTGTATCGCTGTAGCCACTGACCCCACACTCCCAGCCCTACACTGGTCACGAGCAGCACACTCAAATTTTTTCCACGCTCTGGGCCTCTGCATTCCTACCCATCCCTATTCTCTGCTAATCTATAATGCCTTGTATCACCAGCTGTGGGCCCACATGGGACGTTGCCCCAATTCAAATGAATTATACTTTCCATGTGGAGCGCTGAGAGGAAAATTTACATCAATGGACACACCAAACAGAGGGGTCAACCTAAACCTTGTTTCAAACAGGAAGTCCGTGGGAAAGTCGTTTTAAACAACCTTCTACCCCAACGTCCCCATCACATTTCTCGTGTGGACCAACTTGACATGTTGACAACTTATATTCTTTAGAGAACCAGAAGGACATTTGGAGGTACACTTACCATCCTCTTTTACAAACCCAAATTCGCGCCCATGTGTGGAGATGCCAGTGAAAAGTGTATCACATGGCTAAGCGGTCCAATGCCTCTCATACTTCAAGCATTGTATGCAGTCAATATGGATCTTTAGTCCATCACTTGGAAGATTGCCTGCCATCACAGGCAATATGGCGAGATGTTATGCGCCTCTTTTTCCAGGAGAGTGAGTAGGCTTTCAGCCTGTCCAAAAACATCTTCGCCTTTTCCATGACCTCCCCTATCTACCCATCACTCCGCGCCTTAATAGTTACAATAGCACTATGGATAATGCACACAATTGTCCTTGATGCACTCTTTGGCACTACCCCAACCCTACGTAAAGCTGTTTGCTGCTACCATTCCCACCTCACGAATTACTTTCAAGCTTGGCTGTTTGGACACCTGCAATCCTGCAAACGTCAGTTGGTGTCATCCTGGTTCAACATCTGGTTCCTCTCATCAGACCGTTTCCTTCATATGTGTGCAACTTTGGGCAAGGCCTCTCCTGTCACTCCCCTCTTCCTTCCACTGGCAGTCCCGCTGGCAACAGGAGGTAGCTACAGATCCTTTGGTACCCCTTGTTTTCCTTGATGTTTTTGTAGCTGGAGTTTATTGGAAGTGTTCGTCCCATAGTTGGCCTTCCACAAATGAAATTTTAAAATTATAAAAAATAAAAAAAGAAAAAATATATAAACTAAATCAATAAGAAATACATCACACCTATTTAATAGCTATTTTTCACTCTCAGGGTAGGGTGGTATAAAGTTCCCAATTCAATGGCAAATTGAAATGACCTTACACTATAGATTGAAACCTTATAATTTGTCAGCAATTCAGGTCAACGTCCAAAGTTGTTTGCTGACACTCAATAAAGTATAATCGGGAATCTCAGGACTTATGTCTAATTCAAGTGGGGGAAAATGTCAAAGTCTAGTGGTTAACTCCGAAATAAACCCTACAAATCTATCAAATATGGTCTGATTACACTAAAATATAATCTTTAAATAACTTCATTTCAAGCCAATTACCCTTTCAATATCTCAGGCCTATTACCCTCATATCAAACCAGAATGATTACCCTTAAGCAACTCAGCAATTGGTCCCAAATTTCCATGCAGAATTTCAACTTTATTTTCAAAAATTGTCTTCAATTCCTAAACAGTACTAAAAAATCCCATAAACCAATAAAAACAATAAGATTGCCAGTCAAATTATTGCAATCAGTTTTTTGCCCTATGGCATATTTTGTATATTGTTGCTCATGATCAACATGATACACTTGCTCATGGACAGCCCAAAAAGGAGTCCTAGTGTATTGAGAATCCTGTTGTCAGCCCAATTAGAAGGATGTCACTAGGCTAAAAGTAAAAGAGAACTTCCCAATCATTATAATCTAACAGCTGCATAGTGAAAATGGACAGCACTTGCAAATGAAAAGCCTGATTGAAGTACGTAGTGCTATAAGAGCTTACTGTTTTCCCAATTAGGGATACATCATTAAGCTGAATTTAAGCCTATTTCTAACCGTAATCATATTTAGTTAGCTGTCTGATTAAACATAATAGCACTTGAAAATGGACATCCCAAATGAGAGTACCTAGTGCTATTGAGAGTCTACTAACTAACCAGTTAAGGGTAATTTTTAAGCCTTTATAAATCTAAATTTTCCCAATCTTGTATTCTGTCAGATGTATGAAGAAACAGTAGCATTTGCATATGGACAGCATAAGTGGGAGTACCTTGTGCTATATAGAGGTCAGCTGACGCCTTAATTAGAAATAAATCATCTATTCAAGCTATGAAAATTTTTCTAGAATTTTATTTTGTCAGCTCTATAACAAAACTTAAATTGGGCTGACCTTAGGGCAATTTTGCACTTTGAGTTATTATTTTTATACCTGAAACCTTCTCAACCTGAGAGTATTTTGCCACCAATAGTCCAAGTGAAAGGTCATGGTCATATCAGTTCAAGGACCAAACATAGGTTGAAAGTAATACCTTAGGAAATGCTTAATCAAAGTGTGGCAAGAGATACCCTAGAGTTATAAATACTGACGCCTGACTAATGAAACCATTATCAAATTAGATAATAAAATAAGATCATCAATAATATCTCTTAGTTAAAAATATTTTCCTAATTCTCTTTTTTCTGGTTTTTCATCAGCGTTTGTTCCTAGTAAGGGTGTCAGCAAGCTGTTATGCAGAAATATCCAGCTTTCTATGTTTCTTGCCTCAATAGAAGTTCCCAAATTCACAGGGGAAAATAGTCTGAAAAGACCAGAAGAGTCATATAATTTAATATAAACTAATGAGTTTTCAAATGGTCAATAAAAAGTAAGACACTGGCTAAATATTGATGATTTTATGGTCAAACTTCTTCCTCAATATACATGCAGGATTTATTATATCAAGTGAGCGAGCCTCAGAATTTAGAGACCTGCAATCATGGAGTTTCATCATATCCTAGGTATGGCAGAGTATAAAAAACCTATTCATGAGTTAAAGAACAATCTACTGGAAGGGAGTCATGGAGACAATAATCAAATACTAGATGACTATCTGACCTTCATGAAGCAATTCAGCTACAAGACCAGATATCAATAGCTACCTATTACGCCTCAACAACCCTTCCACATAATAAGCCTAGATGTTGTCGGCCCTATACCCCAGACTACTGGGGTAAAACAATATATCATATAGACATTGATCATTTTACCAAATAGGTCAACGCTGTGGCTCATCCAGCTCAAAATACCAAAGCCAGTGCCACTTTTCCTCCGCCAGTGTATCTTCACTTGTCATAGTTGCCGTCAGGTTCTGCTCTTTGACAACAGGAAAAATTTTAACTCCAGAGTGGTGAAGATCCTTGATACCTCCATGGGAGCGCATCATCTTTTTTTAGTACTAGATGGTAAGCGCATCAACTTTGCATGACCCCTAAACCACATCTATAAATGGTACCTTAGTAAGAATAGTGTACCCTGGTTGCAATACACATAAAATGGCCACTTCATACCAACTTCAAAGGGATTTATACTTGTCAAGTGCCCTGATGGTCTATTGTATCAGTTACCATTAGATCCTCTAAATTTCTTTTAACTGTGTCTTGTATAGACAAAAACCTAGAGCACCTGCTTTATTATCCAAGATGTTCTTTTTCTATGACTGTAGATCTGGATCAAGCCATGACGAAGTTGGCCCAGCTCATCATCCAGTTACAATATGAGGCAATAACTAACTTAGCAAATATATCACTAAAGAGGGCTAATACGCTAATGAACTCCAGTCACCTCTTCCTTACTTACAATTGTCAGTCTTAGTACTATATTACCACAATTCATCAGTTCCAGAAGTGAAAAGCTCTAGTCCATAAGGGACAAACCTTTTATTTTCACTATATGAGAGGGGATGAATATTCCATTAAATCCCTTGCTTCTGGAGTTACCATCAACAGAATCCATAGCAATTATTACGCCCTTATTCTCCCCCTACCGTTCTTAAAGGTGGTAATATTGAACAATTAGAAGTATGGATAGTTCAGATAGAATGATTCAGAGTTGAATAAAGTTATACCAATCAAGATTACTAGTATGGTTCTTAGCAGAAAATTATGTTAGAGTAAAACTTCTACTTTGAATCTCTGTACAAATGTCTTATATTCTAGAGAACTGAAACCTTTGACCTTCCAGAAAAATAGCCAACTCCCTGGTAGTCCGCCCAAGCACCAGCTTGAATTTGGTAAAAGTTCATAAGGGAAAGTCACCCCTCTTATAGACTTGAAGGGTGTTCAGGGGATAAAAATATTTTTCCTACCAATCACCAATTATGAGCTTCAGTAAAAGATTAAACTACAAATATTCTCCTGATAGCTGATTGGCGCTATTATATTAAGAAGCTTCCATATGTTTACATCATCATTGCCAGCAATCCAACCCCTGCAATGGAGCCTTATTGAGGCGAAAAGGATTAATAAGAGGCCTGATTGTCTCAATTTGCATACACTTAGATTAAGCAATCTCTAGATTATTCTAAATTCTGCTTCCATTCTCTTTTAGCCCTGACTTACCTTAAATACAAGGTTCAACATGATAATAGGGGATCACTTTTACCCTAAATTTCCATTTTAGTAAACACTTATAAAATCAAGCTTAGTACTGATTTAGATATTCTTTTATATTAAACCAACATTTTTATTGAGAGTGTAAATACTTTCCCTCTAAAAAAATTGTGAAGTTCTGTGTACCAGCACCAGTGAGCTTAATTATCACCAGGAATCCAACATCTGCATTCAGGCTTAAAATGCCTTTATTAATTATAATACAGCCTTAAAAAGGTGAGAATTTTTATAAGCATCTACTCATAAGGAACGTTGAACCATATACCGCAAATCTTCCTTCGCCCTTGATTTCTGCCTTGGCCTTTTCTATGCTCTAGGATGAGGAAGACGCCGCGGAAGTAAACCACAAACCCTTTTCCACTTTCACCATAGTTGAATAATTAGTTCTACGCTTTCCCACTTGGTTATTTATGTTATATTTATTTTTTTGTTTTAAAGCTATCAATTTGGTCTTTTCAGTTTGTTGGTAGGGTTTTATATTTTTTTCTCTTTGAGCAATTAGGAATGTCCATCCTTTGTAAGAATCAAATAAACAAATTAAAAGATCAATTAAGTATAGTTATAGAAAATTTTTGATTAAATAAGAGATATGCACATGGCTGTTTATTTGGGTTTGTCAAAAAACCCAAAGTCATATATATAACCTTTAATAAACTTAAGTAGAATTTAAACAATTAATCTTTATTTAAGGCCCAAAAAGGGAAAATAATGTTTGCTATAAGTTGTATATATGGGTTTCTTTCCACTTAAGCCCACTTTTGAGCAAATTTATATTTACAAAAAATATAGACTAGCCAAATTAGCTGCGACTCTGACCCACTTATGTCCACGGCCCCACCCCTGCTGCTCCCATGTTGTGCAGCGGCGAAACACCACCAAGAATTTTCCGTTTGAGGGAAAATGCGCTCAGACTTATTCATCCAGTCCTAACCAATCATTAGGTCAGTTTTTTCCGCCCAAGGATCTCACCATCCACCTGGCACATGCCTAAGCAAGCCTAACAGGCCACTCGTTCTCCCCAGAAATTACTGCAACTAAGCTTTTGGGTCAAATATGGGAAATTATTGCCATATGACAAAAAAGCTACTATTAATATGGGCCAGGAAATGATGCTGCTGGCCGGATTTATTGATTTCCACCCCTATAAGGGGTATATCAATCTCAGCTTTACCTGCAAAGCTGATGCACCACTGAGGCCCCTGTTCCACTGATTTTCCAAGGCACCCTTATCCCCACAACGTGCACCAAGCTCCCCACCAACACCACTATGGTGGTACAATTTGTGGGGTTGCCCACTCACCTTCCCCATTTGGTGCTCCATCAGGAGCTGATGGAAGGCTTAGCCACATATGGCTCCAACTCCATCCTTCAGTTTGTGATCTTCAATGGGGCCGCTCGTCTTGATGGGCCTTGAGTAGTTGCCACATTTAGCCCAAGTTACAACAAAATTGCTTTGTTTATTCCCCCTGTACAGTCATTCCCTCTGCCCCAACCCATTATGGGCCCATGTTGAGGGTGGGTGGACTATCTGTCCATCATACTTTGAGTTGGATCAATAAAAGCATAAATGCCCCTATACAGCTGCATCCACCAGACCTGCGTTGCCTCCATCTGCCCCATATATGCCACACACCCCAATGCCATTCTGGTATGGGGTACAATCCTTTCCTCCTATCCCAAAACCTTCAGCCAATGCAGCGCCTAAAGCTGCTATTCAGGACCCTCATCATTCCAGTGCCACATGACTTCAACAAATCAGGAAAAAGCTTATATAACTTTTCAATATCATGTTATTCCTCAATTGGAAGCAACAACCCATAATCTCACAAACCCCAATTCCCAATATGACTTGAATCCATGGACTTCATTGGATGAAACCAATGAAATGGGAAATGTAATTGAAGAATTGAATACCCAAATCAAAAAACATACAGGTACAGCACCCCATTCAGTTCCCTTAGCAATTATATGCCGCCCAACCAAACGCCTCTGCATTACACTCAGAACACCAGCTCGCTGTTGCTGCAGCTGAAAACCCAGTTAACACCAACATCTGAAAGATGACCAATTCATCAGTAGCGATACTCACCAAGGGTATCTTTCATCCCAAAATTGCTCAAACCTTACCCTTTGAGGTCAGAGGTAACCTCATGAACCTCCACAGACAAGCAAATGCTGCCATTGGAAAATTTTCTACCACTTTACAGGCCAATACAAAAACCTCCAGCACCACTGCAGCTTTAATATCTGAGCTTTCTTCTATCTGACTTAATGTGGAGGACTGCCTTTCCAAATACATAGGGGCAATTTTTAATGCAGGTAAACTTAAATAACAGCCGCCTTCAGCCAACTCGCTCCCATGTTGATGATCACCCCACATCATAGCTCTTCACCTTGGAATGCACACTTGCTTTAGTATGTAATCTGATTATGAGGTTAAGCCACACAATCCCCCTTCCCCTTCTGCCATGGTGAGATGAGTGATTTATCGCTGTCCCACCTGGTTGGTTGTATTTCCATTTGGTTGTGGTTCACCTGCCCTTTTGGGCGGTTAACCACGCTGTTTGGGTAGGTCTGTTAGTCCATTTTTTTAGTTTAGTTCTTTTAGTTTTAGTAATGTCCGTCCCCTGGTCAGCTTGCCTTGGTTAAATAAAAAATAAGGTATATATATGGTTTATATAATGAGATTTTTAGAAAGTTTCAGGATATAGAAAAGGATATAAATTCTTTTAACAATGCTCATTAATATATTTTCTAAAATCATTAGAGTAAATAATATAATAAATAAATGTTGTTGGAATCAGGGTGAGTTTTGTCCTCAAAGGTGCTAAAATATCCCTTATTTTAACAATAATGAAGGAGAAGCTTATCTAAACTGCCAAAAAGAAAAATAAAAGGGGGTATTTATACCACTAAAATTACCACTTATATGTTAAACTGAAAGTTAGGGATTTTATATTCTATTATTTAAATTGTGATGAGGGGATTAGAATATAAACCATTTTACAATTGTGCGGGATTAGTATGTATATGAACTTGAGGTTTGACTTGAAAGAGATGAATAATCCATTATTAGCTTTGACCTTTTTAAGGAAATATGGGAGTTTGACCTATTGGAGCTCTTAAAACTTGCCTCGCTTTTATTGGAATGGCCAATGGAGGATTGAGAGTAGGTATGACAAGGCTGTGAGATAATAATTTAATGTATTTTAGCCAATCACCATGGAGGAAAATAGTTTGCCTGGTGTGCCCCCCTCCAGGCCTATAAAAGGGCCCTGTCTCCACGGTGGAGTTTAGATTAAATTGGAGGTAGAATGTGGGGAACCTTCAAATGGCTCTCCAGATTATGCTGGCAAATCGGCGTAATTCTTTAATTTATTGTGGGGAAGGCTGACCATGGGACGGACACTTCCGAATATGACTCAGGAAAGATAAAGTTAGTACCAGGGGAGGCACCCCAGAGAAGCGATGCTATCTCTTGTTGTCAGCGGGAACGCCACTTATGGGGAGGTGGGAGGGAACATGTGAAGGGGCCGTAGCCACTATTGAGCACGTGTGGAGGAAGCGGTCTGATTTGATGAACCAGACTGGGAACCAGGAGGAGACCAGCTGTCAGTGACGCGGTGGGAGGTATCCAAACATCCACGCTTGAAAGTGGTCTACCAAATGAGACCGGAATCTGTGGACAGCTTCTGGGAGGGTGGGGATGGAGCCAGCGATGGCATCCAAGACAATCGTGTGGATAGTCCACATGGCGATTGCAACCACCAGAGCACGGAGGGAGGGTGGAAGGGGGAGGCCATTGATGAAGCAAACATATCTCTTGACAGACTGAAGGGATGCGTTTGATCCTGGCCCAGTAAACGTTGAACTTCGCGCCATATCACTTTAGAGGTGGGGCACTTCTCCAGGCGGTGGAACAGCGTTCCATACTGGCCACACATGACACAGGATGAGTGTAAAGCGTTAGAGCGCTCAGCTGTACGATACACCCACCTCAGGCAGCGCCACACATGGGAGCGGACTTGAGGCTGCAATAGAGGATGGTGTGCGTATTTCCAGATGGTCTTTTGGGTCTCAGTGGAATAAGGGATGTCCATCATGTCCAGGTAGTCCACCCCTGGATAGGACATGGGGTCGAATGGGGATCATGACATCATGGATGGGTAGCCCCTGTACCTCTTGTGTGAACTGAGGAGAGGGGCGGCCTCTTTGGGTTGTATGTCCGCTAGTACAAATTCTCCACTCTGCGCTTCGCATGGAGAGTAGGATTCATTTGTAGTGGGTTTTAGTCCCGTGAGGACCTGTGGCCGATGTGTGTGATATAAGGTATTTCATCAGGGAGTGGGGGCTTGATGGATTGTTGAGGCCCAAGGCTCGGGAGAAGTTGGAGTGGGCCGCGCGGGACCAGTGTTGGGATGGGAGTGTAGGAGCGGTGACGGCCGCGAACCAGGTGCCCAGGATCTTGGCATCATGGGCTTTGAAGTCAAGCAGGCCCATGACACCTTGATGATGAGGGCCAAACATGACCTCTAGCCGTACTGGTGGAGGGCGGCCTGACCAAAGCCATCCTTGCAGCAAAGCATACAGGGATTTGAAGAAGCTTGGTGAGAAGGTGATGGCGTGGGCTCCAAACCAGACTTTGGATAGGAGCATAGAGTTGGCAAGAACAACCCTGCCAGTGAGGGTAGTAGGGTGGGCTCTGTGAGAGGCGATTCGCTTCATCACGTTGTCCAGTATATGGCACTCCATTACTGCTGATGCATATCCGCCTGCCTCCATCCACACTCCCAGATGGCGCACCGGTCCTATGGTAGGATGTGGCATGAAGGGGAGCACCAGTGGAGCTGTGTGTGTTGAGTTAGTAAGGCGTGGACGTGGGCGAGCAGATGGGCCGGGTTGGGAACTAATTTCTGGGGCCCAGCAGTTCTGAAACTGACCAAGGAGGATGATTTCGGTTTTGGAGGCGTTCAGTGCCGCGTTGCTTACCAGGGAATATTCCTGGATGAGGGCTTCAAGCGCACGTGCATCTTTGTTATTAGACACCCCCACCACGTAGTCATCTGCAAATGCCATCATCTTGACTGGGGTTTGGCCTGGAACATGGACCCCAGTGAGTTGGGCATTCACATTTTGCAGTAGTGGGTCAAGGCTGAAGTTGTATAAGAGTGGGCTGAGGGGGTCCCCTTGTCGCAAGCCCCTTTGAGGGCGGACTACTTTCGTTAGGAAGTCTGGGCCACGCACTGCCATTGTTGCAGATTCCGTGAGCAGCATCACCCAGTTGATGAAGTGGGGGGGTAGGTAAAATTGATGGAGGCAGGCCCTTAGGTATTCCCAGTTTACTCTACAATAGGCCTTTTGTTGGTCCAAGAATACCAGTGCCCCAGAGGCTGTGGATTGACATGCATTAGCCACAGAGTGCACGTTATCCCAAATTGACCTTCTGAGGATGAAACTGAATTGTTCTGGGGAGATGGTGGAAGATGCTACAGTCCCTAAACGGTTAGCCATGATTTTTGTTAAAATTTTGGTGTCTGTATATGTTAGAGAAATGGGGCGCAGTTGGCTAAGTCAAGCTTATCCCCTTTCTTGAAGAGTGTGACAGTAAGGGCCTCATGTCCTCCTGGTAGGAGGCGCGTTTCCAACAGGCTTTGGTTAAGTGAGGCTAGCAGCAATGGGGATATATATTTGAAATATTTTTTGTAGAACTCATATGGAATGCCATCTGAGCCTGGGCATGTTCAGTTAGGCGCACCGTGAATGGATGTCCATAATTCGTTTGGAGTAATTAAATTCATTATTTCCGGGTATCAAAAAATGGTGCAGATATGAGCTCAGTCAAGAAATTCTGCCATATCAGCCAGCTGAATTGGTTCAGCTCAGTATAACTCGGAGTAATAATTTTGTGTTTTGATTGCCACTTCAGCCAGTGTGTCCACAATGGAATTATCCGATCTTCGCACCTGTGTGCAGGCCACACTCTGGCATGGGGCAAAATTTTTTTTAAAGAAGTATGCGGTGCACTTGTCACCTTTAGTGATGCGTGTGGCCCTGTATTGGACACAAACCCAATGTTTGTGTTGCCTTTCGAGTGTGTTGAGGTGGGTAGCTGCCTCCGCCCACTTCCAGCCCCTTGCAGGGCTGTATCCTGTGGCTGGGATGTTGGACTCCAAGTGGGAAAATTCTGCCAGAGCACGCGAGATAACCGCCAATGTGGCTCATGAACGTCTGGAGGAGAGATGGCGATAGTGGCGGATGGTGTCCTCTTTGAAAGTTACCCATGTGGAAATGGGGTCTGCGCAAAATGGTGCAACAAACAATTTTGCCAAAGTTGCCTCTTCCACCCACGTGGAAAATCCTGGTGACACAAGCTCGGGGGGCAGATTTTGCACCAATGTGGGGTCTTTGCAACTGTGACAGTTAAGTGGTAGTTTATTGAGACCAGTCGGTGGTCAGAGAATTCCATTTTCGTTGTTTTGAAGTGGGAGATGTGGGGTTGGAATTTCGCCAGCATTAGAATAAGGTTGATGCGGGTCATGGACCTTAATTGGTTGTTGTGGACGTGGGGACGCGTCATGTTTTTGAGCAGTGGGGCATGTGACGGCAGCGCATCCATTAACCCAAGGGTGGCTTTTAGAACGCGTAGTTCTATGTGACCCTGTGAGGCGTGGGGTGAGGGAGGCCACCGGTCTGTTGGTGAGGTTAGCCAACAGTTCATGTCGCCAACTAGGAAAAAATCAGGGGGTAGCGGGAGGGATTTGACCAACAATAAAAATTCCCGGTGCTCATGTGCACCGTTTGGGGCATAGATGTTGACAATTGCATGCACTACATCAGCCCACGAGAAGGTGATGACGAGCACTCGGCCATTTAGGATTGTTTCTGAGGATGTGAATTTGAAAAAATTATTTTTCTGAATTAGCACCCCATAGTACTTCGACCAAAAGGATAGGGATGGGAGGAGCATTGTTTTCCAAGCTTCCTCGGAACCTCGTGGACAGTGAAACTCCTGGATGGCCAGGATATCCACGGGTAAATTGTGTTGTAAAAAACTCAGTTTCCTAGCCCAGGATGAGGAGGCCTTGAGTCCAGCAATATTCAATGAACCTAGAGTGAAGGTTAACCCTTCACACCTTAGGTGTGAGGGGGTAGGCCCCTGGGCCCACCAGCCTCTTCAAGGTCCCCATGGGCTTTCACAGCAGCGCGGGTGTTAGCAGCAACACTACTGGGGTTTTTGTTAATTTTTACGGAAAGAGTCACATTGGCTTTGGCCTTCACTTTTTGTTTTCCTGATGTCGGACGAATTTTTTGTGGTGCAGATGAGTTTGGTGCACTGTCAAGTGGGTCAAAAAAATTTTTCAGCTGGGATAGGTCTCAAGTCAGTTTTGACTGGAGCTTGGGTGCAGCGATTGAGTGAGATCAAATCTCCCATCAGATCCTCAGATTGAGTGGCCCACTCGGCATGGGCTTCCCAATCTGATTGGATGATGGATTCCCAAGTCGCTTCTGCCATGAAGGTCTCCATATCCTCCTGGCGTTGTGAGTGTGGGATGGTGGTGGTGGCCTTGGCTGCTTCATTTGCTGCGGCCCTATGGACCTGCTTGGCCTTCTTCCACTCCTGCGGGGAGATGGGCTTTACCAATAGGTAGCAGCCTTGTGCTCCCCACAGGAAAGCCTCCTTGGTGCTTGCGGTTGGTTCTTAGTGTGCCTCTCCGCTGGCCATGGCCACCGAGGGGTGCTCTTGAAATGTGACGCCCTCCTTGATGGGGCATGCATGCGCCTTATAGCCAAACGCGTCACAGTGGGTGCAAATGGGGGGCGCGCTGTCCACGGTTACCTGGAATGGGTGGGTGGTATGCCCTGCAATATCAATAAAGGTGGAGTGCAGGATCTGGGTTAGGTCCTTCGTGATCTCCTCAGTTGGGGTCAGAACTGTGATGGCTTTGCTGGTGCACAGGTGTGGCATCAGCGTGAAGCGTTGCATTTCAAAAGATTGTATTTCGCTGTATATGGCGAGACCATCTTTCAGGTGTTGCTCCAAAATGTCACGTTTTACTGTAGTAGGCAAAAAGTCAAACGTGAGGAAAATTTGGTTGGATTTTGTCCATCTGGTGTGTTTGGTTTTGATAACCCGTTGCCCTTCAGGGAGGTCAACCACTATGCACACTGCTGCAGCCTCGTCTGCTGCTATTTTGCTTTCGAAACCTAGGTCCAGCCAACCATGCAACATGGAGTGAGGTGCAATGTACACCGCGGTCAGGAAAATTTTGTGTACATCTTCACAAAATTTTTCCCATAAGGCCGTTTTTTGATGTCCAGATACACACGGACTCCGAATTCCACTGACAAAAGTGGCTGGGAGTGTGGCGTTTTGATGTACTGGTTGCATCATGCTTGCCATGCGAGTATCTTCGGGGAAATTGTGACCGCCAGTTTTTTGAGATTTTTGTTTATTCCGCCAGATTCTCCAGGGCGTTTTTGAACGTTGGAGGCCGCGGGCCTTCCGCCTGCTCCTCTTACCTTGCTTGCCCAACTGCTCCCTGACATGGGCGCATACTAATCTCCTCTGTGAGATTATCAAACTAGATTTAGTCTTGAATTGAATAGGTTGCAAAAGTGTTTGCAACGAGAAAGAAAAGTTTTATCAAATTGGCGTAATTCTACTAGTATCTATAGGCCTGTTTGGCTGAAGAGTAGGAGTGATTGCCTTACTCCAAGAGGCCAAATTCCACAAAGAATTGGATAGGCCTTTAGTAAATTGAAAATTGAAGCTACTCTCCTCCAAACTATTACTACTTACTAATTGAACAACCGTTTGTCCAACACCTGGGAATACTATACAGTTTTCTAATCTATTATCAAAGCATGACTAGGTAGACTCTACAATGCAATATTACTTTTTTTGAATTTTTAACTTTCCATTTATTTGAGGAAAAATGACCATGAGATGGACATTACCAAAACTTAAAACTATAAGCTAATGTAACTAAACAATTTTATAAAACTCCCAAAAATGAGTGGATTGAATTACACACACAAACGAAAACAACCAACCAGGTATTCAGCGGAAAACCACTTATCCCACCATGGCGGAGGGGGAGAAGGATTGAGGGCTCATTGTTGGCAGCAGATTCCTCATCCCAAATCAAGGTGCATGTCAAGGGGGAGATCAAGGGCGTCAGAGCATCGGCGGAAGGTGGTTCAATATCACTAATGATTGAAAGTCATGGAAATTGCCAGATAAGAAAATAACACTGATATATTTGGATAAAGCCTTTACAGCTTTAATGAGGGCATTTGGGAGTTTAATGATCGTGGAAATATTGGTTCAGGTAATCTTAACTTTGGGATTACATGCTACAGTTACCACATTCTGGATAGTTTCGTTGACATTTTTGTGCAATTGATTCACTGTAATCTTACTTTTGGGGTGAGGGTTGAGGGGATTATAGGAGGGGGAATATCTCTGTGAGAATCGCCACTGATTTGGCGACAGCTTTGAAGATGGGACGACAATCTGGCGTGGCAGCTGCTTCAACTGCAAGCTGGTGGTCACTGCAAAATGATTTTGCATTTGGCTGTGGGGCTTATAAATGAGGAAAGTAATTGGCGTCTTATTCTGCTTTAAAAACCTCTTGATTTTACAGAGATGATTCTTTAATGATATTATCTAATTTATAAATTCCAGCCAATACCTCCCATGGGTTCTGGTTGAACATAAATTGGGGTATTGGCATATGGTTGAGGTTTGGTTGATTTGTTGGAGAAAGCATGGGATTGAACTAGGGTCCAAGCTGGTGCTCAGTTGGAGGAATTGTGTTTAGCACTGGGGCAAGGATGATGCTGATTGCTGGCTACAGGTGCAGCTACAGCAACAGGTTTGGAGGAGGGTAAGGCAGGATCATAACCCATACTGGAGCTGGCATGGGGTGAGCGGCAGATTGAAAGCCAGCAGTTGAAAAGTCTTAGCTGTCAGAAGCAGCTAAGGAAGGTCACTTTCATTTTGAGTGGCCCAACTCAAAATAGGTTGGACAAATCATCCGCCTACCCTCAACGCAGGCCTAGAACGGATGGTCAGAGGCAGAAGGATTTATGATGGGAGGGGATTTAATAAAGCAATTTTATCAAATTTAGGGCTGATTGTGGCATATACAAGAGGCTCAGTGAGGCGTGTGGCCCCATTTGGGACCACAAATTGTAAGATGGGGTTGGAGATATAGGCGGATAAAACATCCATCAGCTCCTGGTGGAGCACCGCATGGGGGAGGTGTGGCTAATTATCAAATTGAACTACCAAATTGGTATCCACTGGGAGCCAGGTCTGAATTGTGAGGAGAGGGGTACCTTGTAATACCAGGGGCACAGTTGCCGCAGTGGTGGTGCCAGCTTCACGGGTGAAGCCAATATTGAAATACCCCTTATAGGGGCAGAAATCAATGAAAGCGGCTGGAGTCATCACACCTGAGCCATTTTGATAATGGCTTGGTCATGATAAGGGAAAATTTTCCCATAGTCAACCCTAAGGCCAAATGGCAAGCTGCTCTGGGTAGCACCAGGGGGCAATGAGGTACCACTTGGTATGAGAGAGGTGAGCATTATATTTTTGGGAGAAGAAAATCATTTCAGGGGTTTGGTATGACTGGGTGAGCCAGTCCAAGCGCGTTTCTCTGCCAGATGGAAAGTGGGCGGAGTTTCACCGCTGCCCCACTCTGGAGAAGCTAGCGGAGAATCTGAGGACATCAGAGCGAAATTATGGTAGACTAATGATATTTGCTTTTTTGTAATATTTTTCTGAGAAAGTTACACCAAGCATAAAAAGGGAATCTCAATTTTAAACTTTCTTTCTATATAATCTATTAATTTCTTTTCAGCTTCACATTTAATTTAGTATATTCATTAAAAATTTAAGGAGGCATCATTTTATCTAATTCTATGTTTTTATGACTGTAAAAGTCTCAACAAAATTACAGCTTTTTGTTATAGTTAAATTTTAATTTTATCTAAAAAACCAATTAAGGATGGATACTCTTTGTAAAACAAGAAAGAAACTTAAAGATAGATGAAAAGTCACCCCAAATGAGTCAGAGCTACTTCTGTTACCCAAGGGCCAACACCGTTAGGAAGAGAAGTGGTGCCATGGAAGGCTTGCACCAATATAGAACTTGAATGAAGTAAATGTTTTGTAACTAGGAACCAAATAAGGAACCAAGAGGAAACTAATTGGCGTTGGTGTGGTGGTAAGGGCCAAACAATTAGGCTTAAAAAGGTACATAAGGTGGAAGTGTAAGTGATAAACCGCTTTATAAAGGGCTTAATAAGCCCCAGAAAAAGCGTCAGGACAATGGTATGTATCACCCATAACTCAATAGCAAGAATTGAGGCATGAAGAGAAGGAGGAATGAGGGAATTCAGGGGCAAAGAGAAGATGTTCATAGACAGACTCAAAGCCTGAACTAATCCCTGGAATAAGAGATTCATAAATTTACGCCAGGTTGCCTGAGATGGCGGAAGATCGTTCAGATAATGAGCTAAAGACCCAAATTGGCTGAGCAATGCACATGAAGATTGAGAGACTTTAAACTGCTCAGCATTTTGGTACACCCTCTTCACACACCTCCATACTTGAGCGCAAAAGCTGTGTTTTAATAAAGGATAGTTAGCATACCTCCAAATGGCCTTCTGGGTTATTTAAAGAGAAAGGGATGTTCAGCATATCAAATAGTCATAATGGGCAATGGTACTTGGATGACGAGGTACTTTGTTGTGTAAAACTACATTTCCATGAACCCCTTGGTTGTAAAGGGGAGCAGGGCGACCCCTCTGGGATGTTTGACTACTAATGCAGATCCTCCATTCTGCGCTCCGCATGATTAAGAGCATCCACTTGAAGTGAGCAGGGCCCCATATGGACCAGCAGCAGAGGGGTGGGAAGCCATTTATTTTGAGCAGAGAATTAGGATGGTACAAATAACAAAGGCAAAGAGAACAGGCAAAGTTTAACCATGCTTCTCAGGACCAGTGTTGGGTAGGGAGTACGGGGTTATTTACCTGAGCAATCCAAGAGGAAAGTATATTTGAAGTTTGGTCCACATAGCTGAAAATTCCCATGCTTCCACTGTGACTTGGGCCAAACAGGACTTCAAGACGCACAGGGGAAGGGCAGACTATCCATAGCTACCCTTGGATAAGAGCATATAGTGTTGAAAAGAACAATGGTAGAAAAGCGATAGAGTGCGCAACAAACCAAAATGATGAACAAAAGTAATAAGTTGGCAACCAGAACCTGGCAGTCAGGTTTATTTGCTGCCTCTTAGAAAAGCGACCAAATAGTTATATTTTCAAAAATGTGGTTTTCATCATGTTGGTTGCATATCCTCCAGATTCATGCCATACTCCTAGGTGGTGGACTGGGCTTATAGCATGCCTGGAAGAAGATGGAATGACCAGAGGGATGGTATGTGAAGACCACCTAGGAAAGCAAACAAGAAACTTGAAGCTAAAATGCTGCTTATCATAGGAGGCAGGTGACCAGCAATTTTGATTTTTATTAAGAAGGGTAATCTCAGTCTTGTTGGCAATGAGGGCTGCATTACTAGCCCTGGAGTACCTCTGAATTTTAAATTCAGGGATGTAAGCATAATGGTTATTAATGATGTCAACCACAAAATTATCAGCAAACGCCAGCATCCTTACTGGTGCCTGGCCTTGCGCATGGACACCAGCAAAGTGCATTTTCATTGAAGACGAGTTAATCATGACTAAAGATGTACAAAAGAGGGCTCAAATGTCACCATGATGGATAAACCTCTGTGGATAAACCAATTTATTCAGGAAACCTGAGCCATGGACTGCAATTGTGGCTTATTTTAGGCAACATTACCCAATTGATGAATCGAGATGGAAGCTAAAACTTATTGAGACAACTCCTAAGGAAAGTCTAAAAAACACTGTCATGAGTTTTTTGCTGATCAAAAGACAAGCGCACCATTGGTAGAGGATTGGCAGCCGTTTGGAATTATGTGTGGATGTTATCCCTGTGGATCTTCTGGGTATAAAGCCAAATTGTGCTGGGGATATTACTTGAGAGGCAAAATCCACAGGGCTCTTGTCCATAATTTTGGTAAATAGGTTGGTATCATTGTTAGTAAAAGAGATAGGGCACTAGATATCCATATCCAGCATATCACCCTTTTAAATCAAGGCTACCATATATGCCTCTTGACTGCCTGGAAGAGGCATGTCTCCAACAGACATTTATTCATTGAAGCTAAAAGTAGGTTTAATATTCTTGAAAGGTACATCTTGTAAAAGTTATTTGGAATATATCAGGGCCTGGGCATTTCCTATGTGCGGCACAACGCAAATGACAAACTATAGATTATCTCTTTATATAACTCATTAGCCTTAGGTATCTGGTGATGGTGCAAATATATGCATTATTGAGGAATGAGTATATATCAGCATTCACAACTAAGTCAGACCTGTACAACTCAGAGTATAAAAAGTGTTTTCAGTGTACACCTCCTCCAGTGTATTTTCAATTTGTGTATGTTCAGAACTTTATCACAGGCCATGTTTGGTTTAAGAAAGAAAAAACAGGTGAAGAAATAGGTGAAACAAGTATCCCCCTCTCATAGTATTTTTTGACTTTGTAAAGAACACTAAAGCGGTGCTAATGTTCTCTTACCAGTGCGTTTAAGTGTTGGAACCTAGAAAAACTCGCGGCCCCATGCAGGTCTGTAGTTTGCAACTGGGAAATTGATTCCAAATGATCCACTTATGATAAAGTCACATAATGACCTCCAAGGCATCCTGAGATTGGCGTGTCAATATGTGTCGAGCCTGGGAAAATTTGTACAACTTAAAAGGCAGACCATTTGGTGAGAGTATTGGCACAAAAAAGGAGTCATAAACTAGAGTGCCAAAGTTGTTTTTGACCCAGTTTGAGAACTTAAGTGAAGCTAGATTAGCTAAGCGAAGGTTACTCCATTTTTTTGCCTGTTTCACCGGTCATGGTGGATTAAAAGATGCCAAAACTAGACCATTGTCAGAGAATTCAATTTTAGTGGTGTTAAAGTGCGAAATTTGGGGATAAACTCTTGTGAAAGAATGAGGTCTATTGGAAGCATATACAGTAACTGACCATTGCGTACATAAGGGCGAGTCATGCCTAGGTATAGGGGGAGTGTTTGGCAAGGGTGGCATAAAGGCCCAGGGTCACCTTCAGGTCATTAAGTTCAACGGTTCTTTGTCGGAGATTGTCCATAGAAGGCCACTGGTCTGTGGCTAGATTCACCTAACAGCTCATATCACCAACTATGAATAGTATTAGTTGGAAGGGAAAGGAGAGAAACTCAGAAAAATCTTCAATGAACTTTTTCACAGGTTGCAACATCGATGCTATTAATTGTGTGCACTTTTTTATACCATGAGAAAGTAAAAGCCATTATGTGGCCAATCAAAAAGAAGTTTTGAGAATTAAAATGTTACAGTTCATCCATACTAGCAACCCACAATGCAGTGACAAAGTGACAAATTATGTAGGAGCATGCGTGGTCATTCTTCATCATTCCTTTGCGGACAGTTGCTTTCCTGTAATGCCAAAATGCCCATGGAAAGGTTTAGCAGAAAATTCAATCTCTTGGCTTGGGATGGAGTGGCCTTGAGTCCCATAATTATCAATGTCCCTATCTCTACTGAGACGCACAACGCGCCTCAGGAGCTCTTGGTAGTGTCATGTTTAATTGACTTAATTGAGAGCACCAACAGCAAAGCAGGGCTGGGTGGCAGGAGGCCCAAAAGGATAAGTTGCAGGACATTCCTGACCTAAAGCACACCTTAAGCCAACGCTTGGTACAGGTTGATTCAAAGATTGGTACAGGTGAGGTGCATAACTCCCAGCCCTTTTTTAAAGCTTTAGCGTTAAAACGGACAAATTACCATTTAAACTATAATGGCTCAATTCAGTTACTAGTTGAATGGGGTTTTAAACCACGCTCAATTTACAGAATTCTCGGCTTGGGTCAGCCATGACTTCAAACAATGGCTTTAATTTGGACAATTATTGGATATTACTATCCTGTTAGATGAAAGTATACGCTTATTGGTGCACCTGGGCTTAGCACCACTTTCACCAGAAGATAATTCCCCAATTTTGTTAAATATGATTCTTTGATACCTACCTTCCTTGTTGGTTGTCTTCCTCCCTAATAAAAAACCCCTTGTTAGTTTATTTTTTATTTATGTTAATTTGGGCAAACCTGTGCGCAGACCTCTTTGAGGAGGTCTCAGGTAACTTTGGCTAATTAATTTGCACAAAAATTTCAACAGCATAAGGTACCGCTGAGCCTCCCTGGTTCCCTCAAGACCCAGGCACACGAGCACTCTAGCCCTGATCAAATCTTGGATATGTACACCTCTTTAAGGCTCACCCAAGTCTTGTTGTTCGTTTGATCTCTATTAATCTGTACCATGCTAAACACCCTCTCCCTATGTTACTATAGCTCAAGCACCTTCTGCAGGGCTATCCTTTCCTAGTACTTATGACAAGTTCCATGGAATTAGCTGTGCATTGTGCACCACCACTCCTGGAACTGGAGAGTTATAGACACTCACCTGAAATTAGACAACCAACCACTTTATATACATGCACGAAATTTTCCATGTGGGAATTCCATAATGTGCAAATGGAGTGCACCCGCTGGTGGTCAAAGCCATGTTGGGGCTCACCACCATTTTCTCATCTGCCAATGGTTGGTGCATCTCAGCGTTATTCTTACTACCTCAAACTAGAAAGTACTCACCCTTTAAGCTCGTACCTGGTAGATATGGATGCTTTACAATCTGCAAGTCATGATTCCCCAACTTTCCACCAAAATTAACAAAAACAATATAATAAAACTTTTTCCTCATTTACCACATTTGGTTGGTGCAGGCGGGATCATTGACAAAGGGCCTGGTGGTGATGGCCTTGGATAACAGTGTACAACCCATTGCCAAAGTGGGTATGGTGTCATTTTCGGCCCAAAACGCATTTTATAATGCTGATTCCTTATATAAACTGGAGCACTATACCTTCTCTTATAGCTCAGATATAAAATCGATTTCAGTTTACCAAATAACCCCAGAGAACCCACGCTTGACCACAACCATGATCCCATAACACAGGAGGCATAGAAGGAGTTACTTTTTAATACAAAATGCTTATGCAGTTGCTGAAGATATGATCGGATATGTGAGTTCAGTAGCAATAATGGTCAACTATCCCTCTCCATTATATGACGGAGAAACGTATCCTGGAGGCATGGTAATGCCTGAAGACAACATTTATGGTGAGTGTTGGCATTATATGCTATGTTTATAAAGCTCATTCTGTTCATTATTTGTTGAATGCTATCCCTTTCTTTCCCTTTAGGGAAAATAAACTCAACTATTTTGGTGTATACAGGATCCTTAGGAACTTTATTAATTAAAACTCTAGTCGAATACCCTGAGATTTGTTACTTACCAGGTGTTATGGTTAGGGGAGTGGTTTCACAAGGCACTCCCATGAGAAAATAATAGGGTCTGTGAATTACAAAGTTGAAAAATATTATTTGGCTAACCGCTTCCAATCTATCAAAACTTCTTGTACCCCATCATTTTGGGTGTAGAGTGGTGGCAAAAGTTTGACATCAGAACCAACTTGAAAGACAATACCTTGTCCTTAAATTTAAAAATCATGAATTAATTGTCCCTTTGGCTGAAGCAAATTTTCAGGGAGATTTGCCCCAATGGACAGCATCCACACTCTCAGTTTTTCTCGTTACTGAAGCCCTCTTTGGAGGTTCCCTTTATCATCCTGTTTTGAAGGGTTGGAACCTTTGTTTGATGTGGCTTCAGCCAATGCACTACCAGCTCATTCAGAGTTTTATTGCAAGTTTAAGCTCACATTTGATATGGTGCAAATATTTTCATTTATTTATCCTTTGACTGTATTGGAGGAAGCGGCCTTAGTTGTATGGGTTAAAGCAGATAGACAAAGGCGTGATTTTTCAGTGAACCTCCCCATATGTTCCCACTTCACTTTGTGGAGAATGCTGATGGTACCTTAAGCCCAATGTTGGGGTTTTTTGCCCATATTTCTAGCTGACTAGACTACCAGGGATCGCAAGGGGATAATTACCTAATGCAAAGTGAATCAGATATTGGCTGACCCTGTTTTTTGGGTAACTATGTTTGGGGAAATTATTGGTTATTTGTCGTTCATATCCATTGTGGATCAATCCAGATGAATGCCTAAGACCTCGTTGGGAAGAGTTGCTGATATAAAAATAGGGGCATCTGATAGTAGATTAACTATCAGGTGTCTGATTTGGAATTGGCCAGGTTTCATAACTAACCAAGTAGGAATTTAAGGAGTAAGTTGTGAGTTGAGTGATGCCACCTGCGACTAGTGAATCAATCAGTTTGTTCATGACCTATCTTAATTGGTAACAAGTTCCATTAACTAAGCAGGTTGCTTGCCAAATGTGATTGGTTCACTTAGATCAAGAAGAAAATGTTAGTGACACGTTTTCTAACTCTTTCCATTTTAGGTCTTGAGGATGTCCAATGACGGAATTTATCCAGGATGGGGAAGACCATTGCTGCTGAGACAAAGAAAGGGTGATCTAATGGCAATGGCTGCATTTCATTGAAGTGGTGCCAACCGAGGGTTGGGCGCTCAATCTCCCACTATAAATTCTTTAAAGAATTCACTAATAAAGAGAATATATTACCAGATTACTTTTACAAGAGTATTTTCTTAGTAAACATTTAACAGAATCCATATTGAGTCTATTCTTTCTCAAGGATATTATTGCTGTGTACAATAATTGGAAGATTCTTTAAGATATAGAGTAAGAGACTGAGCTGAGACCAGAGAAAAAAGAATTGAATTGGATACTGTTGCTGACAGTGTGTTAAACAAGAAAACTGTAAACAGGGATCTGAGCATAGATTGAGTTAGGCAGTATGAGGGAACAAATTTCTATTAAGGACATCTTAAGTATTTTAAGAGGAAATACTGTCCAAGCTTTGGGCTGAAACCAATACTTTAATTCAACTATGGATAATTGTCGCCATACTATTATTAAAAATATATGTCAACTACTATCATACAATGCGGAGAATTGCACAAAACCTGCACCTGTGCAGTTAATATATTTATATGGGTTATCAGCCAAGATTAATCAGAAATTATATAATTTCCTACTAATTGCTGCTCACTACAAGGGTGTTGTTAAGTAAAAGAGATTAGAACGTGATGTCATATAAAGATAAAATAAGAAAACTATTGATGGAGTTAGCAACCATTAAACAAAACGCCCTGAACTCTGCGGATCATCAAGAATTTGCAGCCTTGGAAGAGAAAGTCACCAAGATGGAGGAAGGTGTTGGTAATGTCATGAGAATTGAGAATGAGTTACTTGGAAAAGTAACGTCATTAAAGAAGAAATAAGGAGAATTTATTTGAGAAGTTTTTTTTTCTGAAAATGGAGTGGGAAGTGGTTCACATTTATTTAAGAGCTTTCAGTGCTGATATTGAGTGGCTGATTAAATAGGTCGAGGAGTTAAAGACTTATAAAAGTGAATGTGAGCCATATGTAGCAACTGATGTCAAAGAAAGAATTCCTCATATGATAATTAGAAAGATTACCTCAAGAAGCATGGCACCAACTTTTACCGCTATCTCAGAGATGATGCCCAAAACACTCCCTAAGTGAGCTGAGTAGCCAAACCCAGAAAGGTGGCTAGAGAAACCTCAGAGTAAAATAAAGTGACAATGGAATTGCTGACTTTCCATCTGGATAACGTTCCAGCTTTTTTCTGATTGTTTGATATGACAATATACATATACTACAATTGTCAAAAAGCATTAACGGTGATGAATTGTTTAGATACCAATTGTCAAAACCTTGTGTTGCCCCCTGGAGGGGTACAGCTGGTCATACGCAGAGGCCAAAGCAGCTATTATGAAGGAATTTGGAATCCTGACGTGCATGTTGAAGCGCAAACAAGAGTTTATGGGCTTTCAATTCCATTAAGATGAATCCTTAGCAAGCTTCGCTGATCACTTTTACCAGAAATCACAAATCCTGGTTGGAGCAAAGGAGCTAAGATTTTAATGCCTGAATTGCATTACTAGCGTCACTTCAGCCCTACTCAATTTTCATTAAATGATGTCTTCCATGTTTGCTATGGGAATTACTACCTCTCAAATGGTAGATAACTTGAAAATCTTGGGAGCTACCTATGATGCCCCAAATAGAAGTTTAAAATCAAACCCAGTACAGAATTTTAATCCAACAAAAAGGAAATAGACTCTAAGGAGATGAATAACTGAAAAGTGCCGAGGAATAAGCCCAAAGACTTTAAATGGATTAATAAGAAGGAGAAAATCAGTTACAAATGCGGAGTAAAGGGACAATTTGCAATATATTGCAAGAAACCCAAGGATCAAATCAATGTTGTTTAAGAAAAAGAGTCTGCAACTGCAAAGGAGTCAGGAAAAGGCCCGCATTCTAGACGGGGAACAGTCTAGAGCTGCGGAGAAGCCTGTTCCTCTTAACATTATGCACGAGGAAATTGACATAAGTGATCTGTTAGTGGATGAAGACTTACAGGATCAGCTGTATCAAGTAGTCATTTTGGATGTGAACGTGAAAACAAGATCTTTGGGCAAAGGGGATTGACCCTGTGATAATCAAAGAAGTTGCCTGTTCATACACCCAACAACCAGTGGACAATATTCAAGCTGCTGATAATCCCAAAAGGTTGGCTGAAGTTTGATTAGACGAGGCAAACCTATCAATACCCTTCAGTGCGATCAAGGAATTGTTTGCTAATTTATTGGCGCAAATCATACACATCCTTGATCTGGCTAAATATGCCGCTATAAACTCAGTAAAAGACTATCTTACAATACTCCAAGTGTACATATATAGTACTACTAGTATATTGAGTAAGGGTAAGAGCAATTGTTAACTGCGGAGCACCTATTTATATTGTCTCAATCAAGCTGGAAGAAAAGGATTAAGATCTCACCTGACTTGGAACACAAGAAGGAGTATGGGACTGCTGGGCCAAATACCACCATCTCATGAAGAGCTTAAAGCGCTCTGACACTTTAGTTTGGATACTTGGTGGTGTGTGCACCAGCAATAGTATTGGCCAACCAAAATTATGTTATTTTAATCAAGACAGAATTTCTATAAAAGTATGTACTTTAATGTAACCTTGAAGATAATATGTTGACCATATTGGGTCAGACGTTACCATTGGTCTATCAGAAGGTTGTTGAAGCTCCACTGAGATTAAGAAATGACTTCATCAACTTTATATAAAATGATGGCACTGTCCAAATTTGATACCAACTAGTTGGCTGGAAGTGACGAGAAATGAAGACGGAAATCCTAGAAAATTGGGGAATTCCACTGAGGATCAAGAAAACGAAAACCATACTGCCAGGATCACAAATGATAGTCAATATGGAGCTATATTAAATATACCAGAGCAGCTGTATGGAGAGGTTGAAAGCTTTTGGAATAAGTCTGGAGAAAAGCCATGGGTGGCTCCTGTAATAATGTTGGACCATGGAGAATTTCGAGTTCTCTTGGCGAATTTAAGCAAAAACTGATGGAAAATGAGAAGAATCAGAACATCTTAACTGTTCACCAAATCCCAATGGCCATACTGAGGAATTTTATAATTTTGAGACCCTGAGGAGATGGGATTACTAACCAAAGTAACTGAGAGTATCAAACTATTGTTTGATCAAGGCAACTCGTTGTTCTTATGGAAGGACAGAAGGAAGAGGTGCTCAAATTGTTTGAAAAATAGTGGGAATTAATTACCTAGGACAGCCATGATTTTATACACGAGAGATGTGATCCACAAGTTCAACATTGGAAAAAAATACAAGGGACAATTTGCCAATCAGGATGAGACCAATTTGACGGTCAAAGGTGGATAAAGCAGTAGTGAAAGAAGAAATCAGCAAACTAGAGAATCATGGGCTTCTAGTTCCAACATTGAGTCCCTGAGCAAGTCTAATTCCTATCATAAAGAAGAATGATGGTTTTAATCAGTTGGTGTTCAATTCTCAGAAGCTGAATAAGACTATAAAAGATGCTTTATATCCCCTATAAAGATTTGATGATGCACTATATTGATTGGGAGAAGCGAAATATTTCTCTGTGATGGATTTTATATCAGGATATTGGCAAATCTATCTGCCAAGAAAGACCAAGAAAAATGTACGATTATCACCGCGCAGGGGCTATATCAACGGACAAGGATGCCCCAGGGTCTGTGCAATGCACCTGCGATGTTCCAGAGGGCCATGGACGCTATACTAAATGACTTGAAGTTGTCATTCATTCTGGTTATTTGGACAAATCAATGTGTTTAGTAGGACGTTTACTGACCATTTGCACCATTTGGAGGAAGTGCTCAAGAGACTGTCTGCGGACAACCTGAATATTAAGATAAAAACATAACCTTCTTCAAGAAAAAGTTGAAATATCTGGGATTCATGATCAACTCTAGTGGACTGCAACCGCAAGCCCAGAAGTTCAAATCCATAGAAAAGGTGGCTGTGCCAAAGAGTGTCTGAGATATCCAAGTGTTCCTTTAAAAGGTCAAATAAAATTGAAGATTCATGATTTTGCCAGAATTTCCAGCGCTTATTCCATCTGTTGAAGGATCCAAAGAAAGGATTTTTATGGAATGAAGAATCACAGTAATTCTTTGATGAGTTACGCCAGTACTTAATAAATTTCTCACTTTTTAGTTTTCCGAATTTTGATTGAGAATTTATTATACAAACTGATGCTTAGCTGAAGGCAATCGGCGCCATATAAAGCCAAGTAGATGAAGTTGGGGATGAACATCTGGTGGCATATATGAGCCAAACACTCTCAGCTGCTGAGAGGAACTACACCATAACTGAGTGTGAATGCCTTGTGGTCATTACGCCTGTAAACAGTTTTAGGTGTACATATACAGAACGCACTTCATAGTGATTATGGACCACTACTCGTTGCGCTGGCTGCACAATTTTCAGGAACCAGAAGGATGACTAGTCCAATGGTCATTGAAGTTACAGGATTATGATTATGAGATTGTCCACTGAGCGGGGCTTCTCATCAGAATGCGGATGGCTTATCACAGTTACCAATGGTCCAGATGTTGTACCAGCAGGCGGATGAGTTATTCCATAGAATGAACAACAGATAAATCAGAAATGAGCCCTTGAGAAATCTAAGGTGCACTTCGAAAAGTGATGGAAAACACCAAGATCATGGATGGATAAGGTTTCAAGATGATTAATAGGAAGCGGTTGCTATTCCCAAAGACGTCAGAAAGAGCAGCTATTGTTCAAGCTGCTCATAAGGTTATCAGGCATGGAGTCCTGAGAAGAATGGCCAACCATATCTGCCAGTACTACTAGAAGTCAATAAACTATGATGTTACAGACTATCTGGCTTGCTGTGTGGAGAGCCAATTGCACAAGCCACATAGGAATAGAACTGGATATCAACTGGCCCTCCCTGGATTTGCTTGGCAAATAATGTCCATAAATGTGATGGGACCACTGACGATGAGCATAGGGGGATTCAAGTACATAATAGTTGCAAATGACCATCTGACGAGATGGGTTGAGATGAAGGCCCTAATGAAAGTAGACACTACCAGTACAGTGAGGTTCATCCTGGATCAAGTAGTATAACAGCATGGATTTCCGCAGGTCCTGCTGAGTGACAATGGAACAAGATTCATATCTCATGTGATCCCATGAGTAACTGAGATAATGGGGATCTATGGGTTCAGTAAATAATCGACTGGATGGAGATGAACGGACTGTGGAATGAGTTAATGGGGGCTGACTGCAACGCTGAGGAAGCTGGTTGCAGGAAGACCTTCTGCGTGGGGAGCATAACTGAGTTTGGTGATGTTTGCCAACAATATCAGTCATCATACAGAAATAGAAAAACGCCATTTGAGTTGCTATATTGGAGGAAGGCCACGTTGCCACCAATTTCATATTCTGTGGTGGAACCAATATCAGGGATGTGTGCCAAACAGTACTTGAACCAACTGACAAATATTCATACCGAGATGCAATTGCAAGCATTTGATACTACTTTGAAGAAAAGGATACAAGTAAAAATGATGGATGACAAGAACCAACTGGCTATATAAGAATACTGAATAGGCGAAAGATTTGCCTATTGCAATATGCATGGTTTAAGGAGAAGAAAAAATTGGATGCATTGTGGTCAGGTCTGTTTGAGATTATTGCAAAGATGGCAATAGTCGCCAACTCCATCAAGAGCCTCTTAGATAGAAGGATAGTAAATTGAGTTCATGCTAAGTATATAAAGCGATGGATTTAGGGAAAAAAATAATAATAAAGAGTTCCTGAAAAACCGCTGAACCGTTAAGTTGGTTATGTTCTAATGATTTGGTTAAGTCCGAAAAAAAACTCTGAACCAATCTATATGGTTAAGTCTTAAAAAAACTCTGAACCATAGAAAACTGATGGGTCTAGGTTATCTAGGATTCAGTTTGGGAGAATAAAATGAAAATATGGACTGCTGAACCAAAACAAGGTCAAAGCCTATGGAAAAAAAGAAGAGAAAAAAATTGAAAAAATATGGGAAATATAAAGTATTATTTAAAACTGCATAGAAAAAGCAATATATTTATTATAGTATTTTTTTCTATTAATTATCCTCAATTTGGTGGTGAAACCGCCTATGTCACATCTTGAAGGAGGGAGGATGGATCGCAGTAGGAGTAAATAGCCGTTATAATCCATGTGAGATTGGACATTAGTGAAGGCTAGACCTACATGAAACCAAGTTCATTAAGTGGATGCAGATCCCTGTGAGAAAGCGACTAGGGTAAGGGAAATATATATGTCAGAAGAATCCAAATGCATTACCCTAGTGGGGAGGGGAGCAACAGTACAAGAAGAGGCAGTCAGCAAAAGAAACCTGAGTAATCCCAAAATGGTACTGGAGTTGCAAGACTGGTCTTAGAGGTCTGCTGATATGCTTCAAAAAGAACACTGGACATATGGGCTAACAACAAGCAAGGGGATACTAGACAGGGGTTGCCAAATCATGCCTCTTATCAAATCCATCAGTGGAAGATACCGATGGTATACACCAGAAATGAGAGTCATGCAAGGAGCAAATGGAATCCTGAAAACAATGACTAAGAGCTTCTCAGAAGCTGAAGCTGAAAGAGTGATGAAAACATGGAGAAGCTGGAAGCTTCGTGCCCTAACTTTGAAGAATTTTCTGGAAAAGCAAAGTGCATAAGCTGCAACATCCTGATCTAGAATGTTTTCAAGATTAGAAGAATTCAGAGCTATAGACAAAGCCTCAGTAACTTGGGCCCTTAATTCTGCATAGTGGAGTTCAAAATGTATGCTGTTGCCAATGGTTAGTTCACTGTCCAAGACAGCTGGCTTTTAATATAGATTAAGTTAAAAGTAAAACTATTAAAGAAAAACTGATCTGGTTAGGAATGAACAATCAAAAGCAAAGGGCATTGCTTCAGGAGATTTGACGATGATGCTAGGAGTATCTGTGAAAGGAGCTGAATCCAGGAGAGTCACAAAAACTAACTCTGTAATCAATTACAAAGGAAGGATTGGTCACGAGCCATCTGAGACAATTGCTAATTTAGTTTAAGCAGGGCTGGTTACCATTTCCGGTAATTCCATGGAAGTCTAGCCACTGGTACTTAACTAGGAGTATGACTCCTGGAGGGACCATATAATAGGTTCCATCTCATAGACTGACTCATCCACTGGAAGAACTGAAGATCTTGATCAGACAAACTATTGAGAAGCTGATGGAGCCATGACTTAGAATTTGACATATGAGCTCAATGAGAGGGGACATGCTGGATTAATATGATAGTCAATACTATGTACTCTGAAATCAATTAAGCTTCAATTTCGGAGAGATTAATCACAAAATTAATGGGATAAGCTCTCTAGAGAATAATTGAGAATGCTATAAGCCAAGAGGTTATGAAGAGAAAATAAAAAGGGCGAATATAAATGAGCATTCTTAAATGCTGTGAAACAAACATCAACGGCATAAATTTTCTGTTGAGGATGAGGAGAAAATCAGGAAATAAAGGATTCCAGAACTTGAATTTTATATGACAGCAGGTCATATGCCCTGATGGGGAAAACTGGGTCCTGGGATTAGATATCATTATGAGTAAATTGAACAGCCTAGCATGACAGAAGGTCGTGGCGACCATGCTCTGAGTAGGTGGTACCAAGGAATAAGAGGTTGAGAGCCACATGCTGAAGGTTGTTCTGAGCAGCGTTGTGTACTGATGATCATACTCTGCTTGAACAAATAAAGTATTTGACTGAGTGTCCAAAGCATTGTTCTCCTGCCCCAATCCATTTCTCGCTGAAAATCTAGGCAAGAGGGGGTATGTGTTGGGATTTTTGCCCATATTCCCAGATGATTAGATTACCATGAATTACTAGGGGATAATTTTCTTAGTGCAAAGTGAATTAGATATCGGTTGACCCTGATTTTTAGGGTAACTATGTTTGGGGTATTTTAGGTTATTCGCCTGGTCAGATCCATTGGGATCAATCCGGATGAATGCTTAAGATCTCATCAGGAAGAGCTGCCGAAGTAATAGGCACATCTGATAGTGATTAACTATAAGTGTACCAATTGGGATTGGTCAGGTTTCATCACTGACTGATTTGTAATGTAAGTAGTAAGTTGTGAGGCGAGTGATTCCGCCTGCAACTAGCAAATTGATCAGTTGGTTCACAACCTGCCTTAATGGATAACAAGTTCCATTACCTAAGCAGGTTGCTTGCCAAATGTGATTGGTTCACTTAGATTAAGAAGAAAATGTTAGTGACACGTTTTCTGACTCATTCCATTTTAGGTCTCAAGGATGTCTAATTACGGAATTAGGCCTGGATGGGGTTTAACATCATTGCTGAGATAAGGATGAGTGATTCAATGGCAATGGCTGCCATTTCATTGAGGAGGTATCAACTGAGGGTTAGGTGCCAATTTCCTCGCTATAAATTCCCTAAAGAATTCACTAATAAAGAGAATAAATTATCAGATCACTTTTACAAGAGTGTTTTCTTAGTAAACTTTATCAGAATCCATTTCAAGTTCTATTCTTTCCTAAGGATATTATTGCTGTGTGCAATAATTGATAGACTCTTTAAGATAAATAGTAAGGATCTGAGCTGGGATCAAGAGAAGAAGTTGAATTGAATTGGGGATTGCTGCTGACAGTGTGTCAAACAAGAGAAACCATAAATAGGGACCTGAGTGTAGATTGAATTAGTGGTACAAGGGAACAAATCCCTATTCAGGACATAATAAATACTTTAAGAGGAAATACTGGCCAAGCTTTGGGCTGAAACTAATACTTCAATTCAACTAGGGATAATTGTCGCCATACTATTTTTTTTAGTACTAGATGGTCCCAATTGTCGCCATACTATTATTAACAATTTATATCAACTACTATCATACAATGCGGAGAATTGCACAAAATCCAAACATGTGCAGTTGATATATTTATAGGGTTATTAACTGAGAATAATTAGAGAACCTATAAATTTTTACACCCATGCATAGACTATGGGATTTCAACAACGTCAAAGTACCAGACTTGCATTTCATCCCACTGGACTCACAGATTGCATGCTATGTGATGAAGGTGAGAATCTTCTTTAAACTGTATTTATGTAAATGCGTTCAATCAGGTCCATATCAAGAAGGGTCAGGAGTAGCTAACTGCATTCTTTACCAGAAAAAGAATTTTCCAATTTCGGGTTATGCCCTTTGGGATTGAAAATGCCCTGCTATCTTTCAACGCCATACTGATGTGGCTTTGGGGGAACTACTGGGGTATGCGCGGTAGCCTACATGGATGATAATCCTGTGTTTTTCCCCTAATCATAAGTCCCTTGCAGTACATCTTCTTCAAGTGGTGGAGCATTTGAGGGCAACAGACCTTGCGTTAAAAATTAGTAAATGTGAATTCTTTAAGTCCCATGTACCTTCCTGGGAATGTTGTGCTTGACCAAGGGCACATGATAACTCCAGACAAGGAGAAGGCCATTTTGAGTGACAGACTTCAACTTAGGTAGAGGAATTGAGCAGTTTTTTGCGGATGTGTACATTCCATAAGAAATTCACACCAAATCTTACTGAAGTGGCAGCGCCTTTATATAGGGTGAGTAAAGCAAAAGTGCTACAGTGGTCCCCAAATTTGCAGGATGCCTTCCAGGCAGTAAAATGCACCCTGCTGTCCACATCCGTCCTTTGCCATGTTGACCCCAATAAAGAGGTTGTAAAAATTTACTTAAGTTGGGTTATTATTGGAAACAACTCTACGAAACTTTTTACTGCACAGGTTCTGTTTCCTCATGCACTTCATCATGTTGTATTTTAAGATTAATTATTAATCAATAATAGTATGGAGACTATTATCTATAGATGAGTATGAATTATATTTCAGCCCAATGCTTGTCCAGTAATCCCAATTAAATACTCATATGTCATACTTGTAGGGATTCATTCCCTTGCCCTGTTCAACCTGATCTTTGATGAGATACCCCGGTGACAGTCTCTTCAGTCCAACACACAGTTGGCAGCTATCCTCAATTGTGGCTCCTTCTTCTCTAGATCCCCGCTTGGATCTTTACTCTTTTTCTCTAAGAGTCTTCCAATTATTGCACTCAGCAATAATATCCTTGAGACAGAATATCACAATGGAAGCTGATGATAGTTTAACTATATACTGAATGGATATCTTAGAACTATATAACTCTTATTATCTGTCTGTTTTATCTGTCTTTTATTATAGTGAGCCCTAGGGAATATATAGTGTGGAATTTGGCTGTCTAACCCTCATTGGATACCTCTTCAATGAAACGGCAGCTGTTGCCATTGAATCACCCATCCTCGTCTCTGCAGGGATGGTCTTCCCCATCCTGGCTAGGATTCCGTCATTGGGCATCTTTAAGACCTAAACGGAATGAGTCAGAAAACGTTTCCCTAACGTTTTCCTCTTTAAACAAGTGAACCAACCATATTTAACTAGCGACCTGCTTAGGTAATGGGACTTATTACCCATTAAGGCAGGTAATGCAACAACTGATCAATTCTCTAGTTGCATGTGGCATCACTCGCCTTGCAACTTGCTATTCATTCCCAATCATTCAGTGATGAAACCTGACCAATAACATTTGGTACATCTGATAGTTAATAACTATCAGATGCCCCTAATTCATGGCAACTCCGCCCGATGAGATCTTAACTATTCATCTGGATCAATCCCTGATGGATATGACCAGGTGAATATCCCAAAATCACCTGAACGTAGTTACTTTTAAAACTCAGGCCAACCAATTTCTGATTCACTTCGCCTTAGGGAATTTCCCCTAGCAATACCAGATAATCTAGCAGGCTGGGAATATGTACAAAAACACAACACACACCCTTCTTGCCTAGATTTCCAGCAAGAAAAGTACTGGGGCACGAGAACACTTCTTCAGACACTTGGTCAAATACTTCATTGGTTAAAGCAGAGTACACTCACAAATACTCAACGCTGCTCAGGACAACCTTTAGCATATGGCGTTCTTCTTATTCCTCCTCACTACCGCCTTCTCACAGCATGGTCCCCCTGATCTACTGTTGTCTGGGCTGATCAATTTACGTGTGATGATATTAGTCCCAGGATCCGTTTCCCCCATCAGGGTATATGACCTGCTGTCATATTCAAAATTCTTGGATTGGCGTCTTTAATTTCCTGATTTTCTCCTCATCATAGACAGGAGACTCTTGCCATCAATGTTCATTTCACAACTCAATTAAGAATAATTAATTTTATTCGCCCTGGTTATTTCTCACATAACCAACTGGCTCAAGTCATTCCTAATTCTTCCTTTGGAGAGCTATCGCAATAGTTTTAGATTATTTTCTCTGAAATTAGAGCTTAATGTATTGTAGAGTGCATAATGTTAACTTCCATATAAGTCCGACATCCCCCTCTCATCCAGCTCATATGTCAAATTCTGAGTTGCAATACCAGCAGCTTCTGAATAGTTTTATCTGAACAATACCTCTGTCTCTTCCAGCAAATAAGTCAGGATGCTCAGCAAACCCCTTTTATGGTCCCTCCTGGACTCATATGCCTTGTCTGGCGCCAGCAGCTAGTCCTTCCATTGAATTACCAGAAATAATAACTAATCCCTGCAAAACCAGGCTTGTGGGAATTTTGAACAACTCTCAGCTGATTCTTAATCTGCATAGATTCCAGAAAGTAAATTTGAAACTCTTCTGTCTCTTTGCTCGGCGTAACTTTATGAGTAATTTATTCAGTTAATTAAAAGCAAACACTTAATTGCACACTGAAGTCTTGCTCCAATGCTGTCAGATTCCCAGCTGACTGTCCCAGCATGGGGCAGCGGCAAAACTCCCCCTCCATTTTCCATCTAACTGGAAAATGCGCTCAGACTGGCTCGCCCAGTCATTCCAAACCCTTGGGGTGATTCATTCCTCCCAAGGATCTCAATGCCCATCTTGCATGAACCCAAGCAGTTCCCTGCTGCCCCCTGGTGCTCCCCTGGAGCAACATGCATTTTAGCCTTAAGGTCAAATATGGGAAATTCTTCCCCTACGATGACCAAGCCATTATCAAAATGGCTCAGGTGGTGATGACATGAGCCTGTTTTATTGACTTCCGCCCCTATAAGGGGTACTTTAATCTTGGCAACCCTGTGAAGCCAATGCAGCTACTGTGGCAACGGTGCCACTAATATTTAATAATATTCCCCTCCCAAAAACTCGGACCCACCTCCCAACAGACACCACCTTGGTGGTCCAGTTCACTGGTTTGCCCACCCACCTTCCCCCTGAAGTGCTCCACCAGGAGCTGATGGAAGGTTTGGCAGCCTACGGCGCCAACCCCATCTTACAATTTGTGGTCCCAAATGGGGCCACACGCCTCACTGGGCCTCAGGATATGCCATGATCAGCCCTGAATTTACAAAAATTTCTTTGGCAATTCCCCCTTGTGCCACCATCCCATCTGCCCCCGACCATCTGTTCTGGGCCTACGTTGAGGGCGGATGGACGATTTGTCCATCCTGTTTTGAGATAGACCACTCGAAATGCATTAGCCCATAATCAGAAACTTCCACTGACACCAAAAGTTTACCTGACGCCCACCATTCTGCCTCCCACCCCACGCCAACTCCAACATGGGGTATGATCCTACCTTCCCCTCCTCCAATGCCTGATACTGCAGATGCACCTGCAGCCACCAATCAGTATCCACCTTGCCCCAATGCCATAAATAATTCATCAATCAAACATTGGATTGGATCTCAGTTTGATCCCATGCGTCTGAATCAAACAAACCTCAACCGTATGCTGATTACCCAATCCAATTCAACCAAAACCCATGGTAATTATTAGATGAAATCGACAAATCAGGTAACGTCATTGAAGAAATTTCACTGCAAGTTGAGTGGCTCTGTAACGCAGAATGGGATGCAAAATTCCCGCCTTGGAAATATGTCCCACAACCTAACACCAAACCGTTCTACAGCGACCACTAGCTTGCAGTAGAAGCAGCCGCCACACCAGATTGCCATCTGCTCCATAAAGCTGCCGCCAAATCTGTGGCTGCACTAGCAGGAGGAATTCCACCTCCCATCATCTCCAAAAATCTTACTGCACAAAGTAAGATCAATATGAAAATGTTACACAAAAATGTCACTGAAGCCATCCAGAATGTGGTAACAGTAGCACGGGATCTGAAAACAAAGATACCCTGAACCACCATTGCCACGTTCATTAAATTCCCAGATGCCCACCTCAAAGCTGAAGACTCTTTGGCCAAATACATCACTGGCATTATGATGTCTGGCAACTATTCAGAAGTTCCAATCATCAAGGATATTGCACCCCATACCGCTGATGCCCCCACACCCTTACTATCTGCCTTAACACGCACCCTACTCTGGAATGAGATGGATGCGGCTGAAGACGAGCCCCCCAATCCCCCCTCCCCATCCACCATGGAGATATAGCAGTATTCGCTGCCCACCTGGTTGGATATTTTATTAGGTATGATTCAATCAATATGTCAATTTTGGGCGTTTTGTTTGAATCATTATTTTTATTATGATTTTTAGTTTTAGTCTGGTAATGTCTGTCCCCTGGTTGGCTTACCTCTGTTAAATAAAATTTGAAACTCTTCTGGATTCTGCTCCTTTTGCTGATGCTCTCTACATCGTCATAGATGCTCTGGAAATTATGCCGTTTGCTCTTGATTGTTCATTTCTTGCATGCCAGACCTGAGCCCTGAGTTTCTCTTCCAACTCTGGCATATTACAAACCCGTTGTTCTGGTCTCCAAACTCACCATTGGTAACAGTATTCACTTCGAGCTCCCCTATGCTGAACTCTGGGCCTAAGTTACTGAAGCTTTGTCCCTAGTGCTGAATCCCTCTGATCTTGATAACATTCTGGATCAGGATACCACCACTTATGCTCTTTGCTTTGCTGGCCAAGTTCTTCAAAGTTGGTCCACGAAGCTTCCGCCTCACACAGTTTTCACTGCATATTCAGCTTTAGCTTCTAAAGAGCCAGAGTCACTCACAGGATGCAATCTGCTCCCTGCACAGCTATCTCTTCTCCGGCACTTCCCATAAGTACCTTCTGCTGATGGCGTTGATAGGGGGCATGATTTGGCAACCCCCATCGAGTATCCCTTCTTTGTTACAAGCCCATATGTCTAATGTTCTTGATGAAGCCCAGCATCAGACGTTCAAGACTAATCTTCTAGCTCTGGTACCTTATTGGGATTACTTGGGGTTATTTGCCGATTACCTCTTCTTATACTGTTGCTTTTCTCCCCACTCTGGGGTTTCATGATTGGCTTCATCCAACATCTCAATTTCCCTTCCGGTAGTCACTTTCTCAAAAGGCTCTGCGTCTGCTCAAAGAACGTGGTTTCATGTAGGTCAAGCCTTTGCTAGAATTAATCTCATATCAATTTTGATGGGGTGTTCATTCCTACCATGATCCATCCTCCCTCCCCTAAGAGGCAACATAGGCGGAATCATCTTCTATTGAGGAAATTGATAAAAATAAAAATTATAAAACTTATACTAGTTTTTTTACTCTATGCGGCTTATAATCTTTTTTCCAATATCTTTTATCAATTTTTTATATTTATTCTTCTTTTTTCCTATGAGAATTGACCTTGTTTCAGTTCAGCAGTCCATCTCATTTTCCCCAATCTGGGTCCTGGGTACTTAAACCTGCCAGTTTTCCATGGTTCATAGGTCCTTTTTTGGACAGACCATCTAGATTGGTTCAGAGGTCCTTTTTTTGGAATTGACCCAATATTCAGACATGACCAACTTAATGATTCATCAGTCCTTCGGGAACTCAATTATTTTTTTCATTGATCCATCGCTTTAGATACTTAGCTTGGACTTGATTCACAACTCTTACACCCAAGAGATTCTTGATGGATTAGGCATCAGTTGCCATCTTGGCAATCACTTTGAATGGATCTGACCACAATGCATCTAATTTATTTGGTTCTTCTGAAACTATTCATATTGCAATAGGCAACTCATTCCTCTATTCAATATTCTGCTAAGGCTGGTCAGTTCTTGTTGTCAGTCAATCTTGCTTTTATCCTTTTTAAAAGGTTGTATTGTATGCTTGCAATTGCATATCAATCAGGATATTTGTCAGTCAGTTCAGGTATTTCTTGGTACTCATCCCCGAGTAGTTTCCTACACTGAATATAAAGTTGGTGGCAACGCGGCCTTTCTCCCATATAACAGCTCAAACAGTGTACCCATCGCTGTATGATGACTAATATTGTAGGCAAACGTCACCAAACTCAGGTACATTCCACACATGGAAGCTCTTCCTGTGACTAGATCCCTAAGCGTCACAGCCAGTGTTCCACTCACCCATTCTAGCAGTCCATTCATCTCCAGCTGGTAAGGTACTGACACAACTCGTCTGATCCCATTATCTCATTCAATCTCAGGATCACATGAGATGTGAAGTTGGTCCCATTGACACTAAGAAGGACCAGCGGACATCCATGCCAGATACTACTTGATCCAGGGTGAACCTCGCAGTACTGGTAGCGTCTACTTTTATGGCCTTCATCTCAACCCATCTTGTCAGATGGTCGATGGTAACTATAATGTACTTGAATCCCCCTGTGCTCATCATCAGCGGTCCCATCACATCATTTGACACCATGTGCCAGGCAAATCCAGGGTGGACCAGTTGGTATCCAGTTGTATATTCTTATGCGGTTTTTTCAGCTGAAAGTCCACACAACAAGCCATATAATCTGTGACATCATAGTTGATTGACTCTCAGTATTACTGGCAATTATGGTTGATCTATTTTCTCAGGCCACCATGAATGATAACCTAATAAAAAGTTTGAATGATATCTTCTCTTTCCAATGGCTTCAGGAATAGTAACTGCTTCCCGTTAATTGTCTAAAACACTTGTCCATCCATGGTCTTGGTGTTTTCCATCACTTTCTAAAGTGCACCTTAATTTATTGGGGTTCATTCCCGATTTCCCCTTTGACCATTCTCTGCAATAACGCATACACCTGAGGGTATAACACCTGGACCATTGGTAACCACAATAAGCCATCCGCATTCTGATGAGAAGCCCCTATTAAGTGTACAATCTTGTAATTGAAAGCCTGTAGCTTAAGTGCCATCAGGCCAATCATCCTCAAGTTTCTCTCAAATTATGGAGCCAACGCAACAAAGATTGGTCTGTCACCACTTTAAAGTGCATTCCATGGATGTAGACCCAAAACTGCTTACAGATATATATGATTGCAAGGCATTCATGCTCTGTTATGGTGTAGTTCCTCTCAGCGGCTGAGATTGTTTGGCTCACATGCCACTGGATGCTTGTCCTCAATTACACTACTTGGATTAATTTGGCGCCAATTGCCATCAAAAAGAATCAGTTTGTATAATAAACTCTCGATTATAATTTTAGATATTTCAAAATTGGAGAATTTATTAGGTACTGGAGTAGCTCATCAAAGGATTCCTGTGCTTCTTCCTTTGATATAAAACCTTTTTTGATCCTTCAACAGATGCAATAAGGGCTTGGCTATTCAAGCAAAGTCCCAAAAAAATATTCTGTAGTTCTGACCATTTCAAGGAACACTTGGATGTCTCAGCCCCTTTTTTGCACAGCCATGCGTTCCATGGCTTCTATCTTCCAGCTTGTGGCTGCAATCTACTAGAGTTGTTCATAAATCCCAGATATTCCAACTCTTTTTTGAAGAAGTGACACTTCCTCAGCTTAATCTTCAGGTAGCCATGGACAGTTGCTTGAATACTTCTTCCAAGTGGAGTAGATGGTCAGTATACGTTCTACTGAACACATTGATATTGTACAAGTATACCAGGATGCACAACAACTTAAAGTCGCTCAGAATAGCGTCCATGGCCTTCTGGAAAGTTGCAGGCGCATTACATAAACCCTGGGGCATTCTTGTCAGTTGGTATAGTCCCTGTGCTGTAATAATCGTGAATTTTTCTTGGTCTTCTTTTGGAAAAATAAATTTGCCAATATCCTGAGATCAGATCCTTTGAAGAAAATACTTTGTCTTTACTTATTGATCTAGCTCATTGTTTATTCTTGTTAGGGGATACAAATCCTTCTTCATAATCTTATCCAGCTTTTTGTAGTCAATCACCACCTGATTGGAGCCATCTTTTTTCTTCACAATTAGAATTGGACTCTCCCTTTGACTCATGGACAGAACTAGAAGCCCATGCTTCACTAGTTTTTTGATTTCATCTTCTACTACCACTTCAGCTATTTTAACAATCAAATCAGCTTCATCTTGATCAGCAAATTTTTTCCAGTGTCGACCTTGTGGATCACTTCTTTTGATCATCTCAAATCGAGTTTGTCCTAAGTGAATGCTTCCCAATACTTCCATCTAGTACTAAAAAAAAATGCTTCCCAATACTTTTAGAACAATTTATGCACCTCCTCTTGCTGGCCTTCTGCAGACCAGCGATTTGCTCTTGTTCAACCAATATGTTGATAATCTCAGTTACCCTGGCCAGTAATCCCATCTCATTGAGAGTCCCAAAATCATGGAATCTCCCCAACTTGGCCATCAGATTAGATGAACAAATGCGACGATAAGATTCTTCCTGATCTTCATTAGTTTTTCACTTAAATTCACCAGGAGAACTCGAATTTCTCCATGGCCTGGAATTATTATTCCAGGAGCCACCCAAGGCTCTACTCTGAACTTCTTCCCCGGGCTTCTGACCTCCCCATACAACAGCTCAGGTATCTCCAATGTAAACCCCATGTCAACTATCATCTGTAATCCTGGAGTTATGGTCTTCTTATTCTTGATCCTCAAAGGAATTCCCCAATTCTTTAGGCTTTCCATTGGCAAACTTGTCACTTTAATCAACTAATTGGTAATGTTTTGGATAATGCCATCATTCTATACTAAAATGATGAAGTTGTTTCTCCTCTTCAGCGGAGCTTCACAATCCTTCTGATATACCAATGATAACGTCAGACCCAATATGATCAATATATTATCCTTAAAGCTACATTCAACTCTGTATTTGCATAGAATTCTGCCCCAATCAAAATGTCATAGCTTTAGTTGGCCAAAACTATTACTGGCGTAGATATCACTAAGGATCTGAATTGCAGTGGCAAAGTGCTATACGCTCCACATGAGATGGCGGTATTCAGCCAACTATCCCATACTCCTTCTTGTGTCTCAAGTCAGTTTAGAACTTTATCCTCTTCACCAACTTAGTCGAGACAATGTTAATGGATCTCCACTGTCAACAATCACCCTCACCCAGACTTGATTCACTTGTATTTTTATATACGTATACTCAGAGCATTGTAATATAGTTTTTACTGAGTGTATAGCAGCATTACTAGCCGAATCAAGGGTGTGAATAATTTGAGCCAATAAATGATGAAATGATTCCTTTATTATGCTAAAGGGGATCAACAGATTTACTCCATCTAAACAGACTTTGGACAATTCATCAGGATTTCCAGCGGTTCAAATCTTGTCCTCAAGTTGTTAGGCATACAGCCGGGCAACTTCCTTGATTATCTTGGGGTCAATTTCCTTTACCCTGGATCTGGGAACTGCATTTTACGTCCAAGTTTCCACTTAATACAGCAGATCCTGTACATCTTCATCCAAGAACAGATCACTGATATCAATTTCTTGAGTCATGTTGTAAGGAGGAACAGGCTTCTCTGCAGCTCTAGACTGTTCCCTATCTAGGCCGTGGGCCCTTTTCCCAATTCCTTGGTGGCAGCTAACACTTTCTCTTAGGCCACATTAATTTGATCCTTCAGCTTCTTACAATGCATGGCGAAAGGTTCTTTCCCACCGCAATAGTAGCAGACCTTTTCTTTCTTAATCATCTGTTTGAATTCTTTGGGCTTCTTCCCCAACATGATTTGGTTGTTTGTCTCTGTAGCTCCTTCATTCCCCTTCATGGGATTTGAATTGTGCACCAGTTTGGATTTGAAACTTTCGTTTGGGGAATCAAAGGTTGCACCCAAAATTTTAAATTATCTATTATTTGAAAGGGATTAATTTCCATCATGAACATGAAAGATATCATGTGGTGTAAATCTTAATAGGGCCAAAGGGCCGCATGTAATGTGATTCTGACATCAAAGTCGTCCAGTACCTTCGCTCCAACCAGGATTTGCGATTTTTGGTAAAACCAATCTTCAAAGCATACTAAAGACTTGTCTTTATGATACTGAATTCCCATAAAACTCCTTTATATGCTTCGACATGTGCATTGGACTCCCAGATACTTAATTATGGCCGCCTTGGCCTCTGCATATGACCAGTTGTCCCCCTGCAGAATGGGTAACACTAAGTTTTGACAGTCAGTTTCTAGGAAATTCATGACCGTCACCGCCTTTAGACAATCACTGTAACCATAAATGGTCATATCAAACAGTCAGAAAAACGCTGGGACATTATCCCAATGGAATGTTGACAATTTTGGCATTGCCTTAAATTCCTCCAAGTTATCTCTAGTCGATTATTTAGGTTTGGCCAATTGTCTCATTTGAGGAGTGACTTTGAGCGTTATCTTAAAAATGGCAGCAAAAGCGAGCTGCATGATTCTTAAAGTATTTACTTCCCAATTATTATATGAGGCCTTCTTTCTTCAGCATCGCTTCCCATAAATGGCTCACAATTGCATTTGTGAGCTTTTAGCTCCTTGACTTGCTTGATCAATCACTCGATATCAGTGCTGAAATTTCTCAAATGAATGCAATCCGCTTTCTGCTCTATTTTCAGATAAAAGACCTCCCAAATTAGGTCCCCTTCTTTCTTCTTTAACGAAGTTACTTCTTAAGTAACTCATTCCTAAAAATTGCGACATTAATAATCCCTTCCTCCATCTTGGCGACTCATTCTTCCAAGGCTGCAAATTCCCAATGATCCTCTGAGTTTAGGGCGTTCTAACTTATAGTGGCTAACTCTGTCCATAAACTTTGTAACTCATCTTTGTACAACATCCTTCCAAGTTCTTCTACTCAACTACACACCTGTAGTGAGCACCAATTTATAAAACATTATTAGTTCTGGTTATTATTGACAAATAACCCCAATAAACTTATTATTTCACAGGTTTAGTTCTTGTGCAATTCATCGGCGTTGTATAGATTTTGATATTATCAGTTGATAATAATATGATGACTATTATCCATAGCTGAGTGGAACTCTTAGATCTCAGCACAACGCTTGGCCTGTATTCACTCTCCATTTACTTGAGATGTCTTGATATTAGGATCAGTTCCCTCGTTTTGTCCAACCCAATCTTCTCTGAGATTCCCTAGTGACAGTTTCTTTGGTCCAAAAACAGTCAGCAACAATCCCCAATTGTTTCTCCTTCTTCTCTAGATCCCCGCTCAGATCTTTACTATTTTCCTTAAAAGAGTCTCCCAATTATTGCACACAGCAATAATATCCTTGAGAAAGAATAGAACAATTGAACTCTGATAAAAGTTGACTACTTAAACTATATACTGGATGAAAACTATAGAACAATATAACTCTGTTCTAAACTCTGGTTTTACTTTAACCTGTTTTTTATTATAAGTGAATCCTAGGGAGACTATAGTGGGGATTCCGTCATCTAACCCTCATTTGACACCTCTTCAATGAAATGGCAGCCGTTGCCATTGAATCACCCATCCCCATCTCAGCAGCAATGGTCTTCCTCATCCTGGTTAGGATTCCGTCATTGGACATCCTCAAGACCATAATGGAAAGGGTCAGAAAACGTTTCCCTAACGTTTTCCTCTCTAACCAAGTGAACCAACTATATTTGGCTAGCGCCCTGCTTAGTTAATGAGACTTGTTACCCATTAAGGCAGGCCATGAACCAACTGATTGATTTGCTAGTTGCAGGCAGCATCGCTCGCCTTGCAACTAACTATTTACATTCTCAATCAGTTGGTGATGAATCCTGACCATCCCAATTGGTACACCTGATAGTTAATCACTATCAGATGCCCCTATTTATTGGCAACTCCTCCTGATGAGATCTTAAGCATTTGTTCGGATTGGTACCTGATAGATATGACTAGGTGAACATCCAAAAATCCCCCAAACATAATTACTCCAAAATTAGGTTCCACCAATTTCCATTTTACCTCACATTAGACTTATCCCCTAGCGATTCCTGGTAATCTAGCAGGCTGGGAATATGGGTAAAAATCCCAACAGATGGTATAAATATACAACTATGTGAATCATCTGTGGTATTTATTAAACATTTTAATATCTGTAGTATATTTATCCTAATTAATTTAAAAGCCTTTTTAGTACAGATCGTTGCAGTGCATTTACTTCATTAAAATTATAAAATAAATACTCCACCTTAAAATTTATTTGTATTTTATCCAACTTTTTCTTACTTTAGATTTAGTATAAGATATAACTTATTTTTGTTTATTATATGAGCATTGCATTAGCTTCAATAGCCATATCTTAAAGCTTATTAAAGATGGACAGTACTGCATTTAGGAAACTTGTGTCACAGGGGTCTACTATCTACATAGACTGGACACTAATGATGTATTTAGTGCTATCTGTACATGAGATTATGTTACTGTAAGTTATTACAGATATATTTAATGTATAATTATTTTAATTAATATATCCATACTATAAGTCATGGGAATGGCGCCAAGGCAGTAGGATGCTTTGCCCTAAGAATTCAAGGCTTCAAGCTTTTTCATCCTTGTTACTTCTTACTAATTTTTTTGTGAGTCTTGTGTGCATATCCCCTCCTTCTGGACAAGGAGCATTTTTTCTGAAACAAAAAGGACCCCCAGTTTCTAGTGACTCATTTGATGCATCTTAGTGAGCTGTCACATCTAGTTTATGAAAGATGTGCGACTACCTTACCCCCTCTGGATCATCCCACCATGCCCTCCCTAATCTCTCCTACTCTGGTAAAATGATAGAAGAAGTGTTCAGGGAGGTAATTAAGGTCTGAGGTCTCAGGCAGATCTTAAAGTTTAGTCACATCTTGTCAAAAATGAGGCTGCAAGGGTATCAGATGATCATTCTTTGACCAATGGGACTGAACAGAGTCCAATACCAGACAAGAAAATCTGAAGGTAAATCACTAGTCATATATGGGAGTGATCTTTTCCTATTATTCATACAGACAACCAAGAAATATGACATTTGGTCAGGATGACGTCACCCAATATACTATAGTACCTGCCGGTCAGAGTGATTTATTGAAGTAAGATGGCGAAGCTGCCGCCAAAAAATATAAAAATATGATTCTTCTTCTATAGTTTTGGGAGTATGAAATAAATTGCAATCATCCAATATCAAAAAAGTGACCCAACTTAATTTCCCTGATGGAAGCTTTTAAACCTCTGTCATAACATTATCAGAAGCAGTATATACTAATTTGAAAATTGTGAAAAGCCCTATTGTGAGGCATGTCAAAGTAGGGTAATTGAGCAAGCATGAAGCCAATAAGCACAATACCAGTTTAGTAAATAAGTAGAAACCTGAGGTGGAGATGCACCCTAGACCTGAAAAAGTGATATAAACAAAGCTCTCCTGAAAATTTTCTGAGATAATCACCACGATAATATGCTCGCAGATATGTGAATTAAAATAAATGAACGCCATAACTAAAGAGTAAGCTAAATTCCAACTCACTAGGGGATTTATGAAAGCCCCAATACAGCTACCCCATTTCAAATAAATTCTAAAATTCTAAGGTAAGTTTTATCTTGCTTTTTATAATTAGTATAATTATAATTCAGTTTTATTATAATTAAACACCTTTCCAGATTCTCAAAGCTTATTCTTTTTGTTTCTTATATTAGAGTGAGTGCGCCAACCTTATCTCACTTAACTTTAGAGGATAACTCACTGCTCAGGAGATTTAGTCTGCACAGATTAAACATGCATCAACCTTTGCTAACATTTCAAAGGCATCTCTCTAAGCAAACTCTTCAGATGCTAGCGCTTGGTGCATTGCTTCTTGGTAAACTTGTTTTCATTCTTAGAAAACATTTGACACTCTGTGATAAAGTTGATATATGTTAGCCTTCATGACTCAACGGGAACTTTCCAACCCCTTCTGTAGTGTTATTAGCCTCAAGGTATCCTTGACTGAATGTCTTCTTTAAACAGTTAATCCCAGACTTGCTACTGGCGATTATTTCATATTGTTCTTCTAGACTGACTCCTGGAATTTACACACTCAATAAACACAAGTTAAAGCAAAAAGGATAAACTTAAGATTCTGTAGAGGTTCTTTAGTAGAATAAAATTGAAGGTATCTATAATTCATAGTGAAAATTTGAAATATCAATTTGATAAATTATTGTGAAATAATGTGAATTTAATATTTGATAATAATTTTTTGGATCCTGAGTCAGATGGCAGTTGACTGATACTTTGGATCCTATACTAATTTGGGCTAATTCCTTTATCTGTGAGCTCCATCTCGCGGTAATTACCCTGAACTTTGATGTTCATGAGCCTTTGTACTTGGTCCCGCCTCTGGAATTTAACTTATTGTAGTTGTTTTTTATATTTTTTGATTGCTAAGCCCAGCAATATGCATCTTGGCATCATGTTTGAGTGGTGACGCGCTTATGATGTGCCTCACATCATGGCTTTAGGTCTCTTGGGAAATTGGATGACTAACCAGTTTATTACTATTTGCATTTGTTCTTCCGATAATTTTATCAGTGTAATTCAGTTTGCTTATCAGGGAATCATAGGTGTATCAAATTATTTACAGCCCACTAAAGGTATAAAAAAGGTACAATTACATATGAATTTTGGGTATTTTTATCGTCCTTCTCAACAAAACTTCCAAATTGGCAGGACAAAAATTATTTAACATGACGTCCCTGCTGGAAGGGACGTTGTTTAGCTTATTGGTGCCTAAAAAGGCCATAATTCGCCCACATCCATGATGGCTTGGTCGCCAAAACCAACACTGGTTTGGTTGTGGTTATTTATACTAATTTCACTGGTCCCAGACTGATTACTGTGATTAGATCACTTAAAATAATTGTTGCGGATTATTTTAAGTGATCTAATCACAGTAATCAGTCTGGGACCAGTGGCTGGGTGGAATACATAGTTTGTCTGAGATCTGCTCTGAAAGTACAGAACACTCAGTTGTATGGATACCTTGGAGCTGAGCTGCTGAGAGAGAGGTTGAATAGGATTCTGTTGTATCAAAGGGTAGCAACGCTAAAGAGAATATTTTAGATATTGTTCACTTAGTTTATGCCATGATTGCTAACTATTAAATAAGAGATTAATTTTACATTTTTATAGCATCAGTAGAAGAATTCCACACTGAGGAGGATCCTGAATTTCAGAAGTTTACCTGATATCTAGCTGTGTTACACAGAACCCAAAAGCAAGTCAGCCTCAAAAGTTAAGAGCTTTAGGCCAATAAACTGACTGTGATGTTCACTACAGGGATTACACCATCATAAGAGCTTGAAGAATTTGAGATTTCTCAAGAGTAATTTGATGATGCAGATAAGAAAGTGTACCTCAGTAAATTCCTTGGAACTCCTGGCGAGGGAGGAGTAATCCATCTGGTCAAGGCTCTGAACCTTGAAACTAGAAGTGTCAGGTTTATAAAATCAGCTTAAGTGTGTCAAGGATAATGCTAGAAAAAACTGAATTTCCACCATTCCAATTGTTAGAGGTCTTCATCCATTGTAAAGCCTTTATCCACCATAAAGGAGATGTAAAATAAAATTCATTTTCATTGAGAATGAGAACAGAAAAAATATTCTCACCCTGAATGAGTATTGAGCATTCTTGGACCTCACAATTCCATGCTAAACACATTTGTTGAACCTATTTGAGTATAAGGCTCAACTACGGATTGTATCAAATCCAGGCCCATCCTCTTTTTAAGCAGCCACTCAGTTAGAGATGCTGATCCTGGTTTACTCAGTTGACTGCTGCACCAAAAATCATAATGTGCGCCAAGTTATAGAAAAGTATTAAACTTAAAAACCTTATTTTAAGACCATGTACATACCAGGAGAAGGAACAATCACTATTTTCTACAGATGTATGGAAAATAGCATGGATATCACAAGTAAGCACTAAAATTCATACCACATTCAAGGATGTATAAGTTACAAGGCTCAGGAGACACTTAGTGAAGTTAACTACTTAGACTTACCTAGTCTGAAGCAAAGAAGATCCTCCTCTCAGAGTTTAGAAGATAATAGGATGTTTAATACATGAAACAGAAAATTTTACTTATGAAGATGGGCAAGAACGAGTCAGTAGTAAATTATGCTACTTGATATTATATAGAAGCTAAAAAAATATGGATGATGGAGTATGGACTTGCCAACAGCAAAAACTTTTCTTTAGAGTTATTAGAGATGCTTTCCACCTTGAAGATGAAAATGACCCTTGTAGTCAAAGCCGCAATGTCCCCAAAGGTACTGAAAAAGTTTTTTTTAGTACAATGGATGTACAAAATGTAATATAACGCCTCAGGAACACCCTCTCAAAAAAAGAGTTGTCTAGGTTGCTAACAAAGATAGTGATAAACTGTGAGTCCTAAGGCTTAGCTACTTTGCATAGACGAGGACTAACATCCCTTCAGGCGCAATATGGGTCCAAAGGCTCATGTTTATCCTTTGTTGAAGCTAAATGGCCTGGCCCATGTAGTAGATGAGCACTAAATTACTGCCCTTTCCCTAAGGATCCCCCTTTCTGTCCCTCCCTCCTCTATCCGGGTGGAGATGATAGAGGGGGTCTGAAAAGAGATTGTTCAATCCAGGGGCCACTAGTGGGACCTAGGACTCACACCACTCCTGGTCATATTTCTTAAAATTTTCCTAAAAAATCAAACTGTGCCAAGTCCAAATTAGCTGATATTAAATCAGTGAAATTTGTTCATGTTATCTATTACAGTATAACACATTAGGCCATCTTACCCTCAGTAAAATGATAAAATTATGAGATGTCACAAAAGCTTCGACTCCCAAAATGGATTTTAGCAGAATGGGTTCATGGATGGTTAACCAAAATGAACAGGTTTCAGGCTGGAACCATCGACTTTGTTTGGCCCCAAAACCTGGGATGAAGCCATCAGAGTTTTTTTAAATAGTCAAAATCCTCAAATATCCTCCTGTCTACTTCCCCTGAAAATTGGAGTATGCCTCTGACACTCATGAGACCGATCCTTTGAAGCACTTTCCAGTCTTCCCTTCCCTTTATAAGACAACAGACCATTAGGTGCTGTTGTCAGTAGCTTTACTTCTTGGAGTAAATTTTATATAAAGGTCTCTACTGTAACCAATTCATTACAGATTTCATCTGCCACACTTTATTTTTACAAAATTTTCTCTTATTAATCTGGTGAAGCATGATGTCATTCAAAGGTATTTTACTGATAATTAATGACTATGTCGTCTTCTTAATTGCCCCTGACACCTAACAGGCCATCACTAACTATATTAAAAATTCTCCCTAGATGGCCCATAACTATCCGCCAACCTGACTTGTGCCCATTTTGTTCAGATTCCAGTTTTCTGACCAACCACTGGTTCAGCGGAGCCAGCTCTTATAACACAACAGAAACCTGCTGACCTCACACGACCACTGGTTTGCTCAGTGCCCCACTCAGTAGATCCACTGAATAATTCATCCATCCAAGTGGGGCTGGAGCACCCCACCTTAGGGGAGCTCAGAACAAGCGCATTGCGTGGGACTAATCTTTGGAAGCTTCAGCTGATACATTATGCATGGAAACAAACCCTGTCAACCTTTGCAGCACCTGTCTTTATTCCAACTGAAATCTGTTACACCCTGTCTTAATCTATCTCATTTTTTTGCAAAATCTATTAGGCGCTCTACCTCTTGCAAGACCCCCAGTAGGGAGCTGAGGCCATGTGTAAGTCTCAGGGAACATCCTTTGTCTCTCAATCGGGTCATCTTCCCATTCCCAAATAAAAAGACATCAAAGAGGATGGCAGTACCTCTCATCACTCAGGGCGACCTCGCTCACATAGTAGATGAGCGATGGGTAACAGCTCGTCCGCTTCAGATCCCACCCCAATACCCACACTTACCTCAGCAGAATTATTGCAGGAAATTAGTGAAATCT